>JAHHFK020001645.1:0-277341 GCA_024533555.2 Aedes koreicus | reverse complement strand
GCCCAAAATTTTTCAATTGGGCGAAGTTCCGGAGTGTTTGGAGGGTTGACGTCTTTTGGTACAAAAACTACATTATTATCTTTGTACCAGTCTAAGACGAATGAGGCAAGTGGCAAGATGCCAAATCCGGCCAAAACAGTGTCGGGCCATCGTGAGATCTCAAGAAGAAGACAGAAGTCGTTTTTGGAGGCATTCGTTCTTGTAGATTTGTCCGTTGACAGTCCCAAGGGTGATGAAGGGCTGACTCATTTTGCCACATCTGCAGATCGCTTGCCAGACAAGGAATTTTTTGGGCGAATTTCGACAAACCTCTTTTTTTTTCCTCCCCGGAACGGCCAACTTAGAAATTGGCGACGTAGTGTTCCTGTCTTGGCATTTCTTTGGTGTCGGCTTTAATGTAGGTCTCATCGTCCATCACAATACAGAACAGTTTTGTGAGCCACTCCCTGTACAGTTTTCTTGCACGAGTTTTGGCCACCGAGTTCTGTTTATCGCTCCCGGTTCGGTGCCTTCTGGACCTTGTACACATGTAATCCAGAACGTTTCATTGTTTTCTGCACAAAACAAACTGAAACTTTCGCCTTTTTCGCAACATCCCTGATCGAAATGTTGGGATAACGCTTAAATTGGTTCAATACCATCCTGGCCTTCTCAGGATTTGATGTGCCACGTTTTTTGCCACTACCATTTTTTCCGCTTGGTTGTCTTACGGTCCTTGAACGTTTTGATCACATGAGATACGGTTGAATGTGCGATTCCGAGCTTCATTTTCCGATCCATCGATGAGAAGCGTTTGGGTTTTCGAAGTGAGTGCCCAAAATATTGTTGGCGCACTATTTCTCCATTCGAAGCCATCACTAAAATCACTCGACTGAATTTCACGAAACTCATTACACAATTGACACAACACAATGAAATACATTCTGTTAAAATTTCAATAATTTTCACCCACACGCTAAAAAGTTACGAACAATTGCGTGTGTCCAAATTTCATCGAATACAGTCTTTAGAACCCCTCCTATCTCTCCCGTCTACCCCCTTTTACACGGTTCTCCTAATTGTGTGATTATTTTTTTTTTTTTTGTTTTGGGTTGTGCTCTAGTGGTTTTACTAATATTTTTGGTGATCCGAAACTTGCGGTATTGGGTTCGATGTTTTGCTTCGACCTGTCTTACGTGTGGATCTATTTTTAAAGAATTCATGTGGCATATTTGCTAACCTGTGCTTGTTTGATAGCTTTCTGCACTATCTTGCGGAGTAAATCTAACTGTTCATGATTTTTCGTATTTTAGTGCACTTAATGAACTATTGGCAAGTGGCTGCGGTGGGGATTTATTCCCTTGGTTCTGCTTGCTGTTTTCTACGTTCATAAGTTTTCATCGCTAAATAAATATATTCATCGATTGAAAGTGAACCGGGAGTGACAGTGCGAAAAGCGTGTTAACGTATGTTTCGATTAATTGGCACTACGCCATCTAGCCTGACCATTTGAGAAGGTGTGTTGAAATGAAACTGCTTTGGAAGTCATATCATTTGAGACGATGGTATTCCACCTGAGAATACTGAAAATGGTGGCGTCAACCTGGAACCAAAAGATATTTGTCTGAAAGCAATTTCCGGCATTCTTGAAAAGATGCTCGCTACCTTCTTCGGAACATTTCAGCGCCTATGATTTAGAAATCGGGTGAGATATTTTCATTGCGTCATCCTACTGATCAGATTCTTTTAGATAAGCTTAATTCCTGACAACTTATTCAGTATCTGATTTTGTAAACAAAGTGGGGAAAAAAGATTCAAACGTAAATTTTTCAAAACTCTCAGCACCTCAATGGAAACAAGCATCACCATCTTTTTAGGGAAATGTTATTCCTTGTGTTAGTGGTCCTAGTTTGCATCAAAGTGCTTACTTCCCCTCCTTATTTACAAAATCAGATACGTCGTAAGTTGACGAGAATTGTTCGATCTGGTCAGGTTGTATGCGTTATCGGAGTTTGTAATTGCTCAGTGATGTATCAAAATGCAGTAAAGTTCTGAAACTATGTTTAGCTGCGTGACCATGTCCCTACCATCAGAGGAAAACCAAAATCACAGACATTCTTTTCTTTTGGTGCTATAACCATAAGCCGTATGGGGCTAGGACTAAAGTTAATGCTTGAGTCCCAACCGTTTGAAGACAAATGGAGCATTATAAAATATTATTTTGTTCTGTACACCAAACAGGGCGTTCTGTTCAACTATGCTCTCCGACTATTAATTTCCCCATTCCTGTTATATCTACTGAAGGCAACGTGGGTTCCCCGTGTCTTTTTAAGGTAGATGCCGAATCATTCCTATCTTCAACGGCTGCATGGACGTGGTAGCCAGGTGAACGATCGAGGAGTGTCTTCGCAAGTCGACAAAAGATGTGTTTGATTGAAAATATTTTCTCATTTCCTTCAACTAATTCTAGTGTGTTAAAGGACGCTTGCATGTGTCGGTCTCAGGGGACAGAAATTTACATGACATTTTGGTAGTGTGTAGGATTGAGTTAGTTGTTAATGGTCAGATGATGAAGTGTTTCGTGGGTCATGGTCATAATATATTAAAATTAAATTTTATTCTGATTTTGGGTCAAAATATAGGGATAAAATGGATGAAATGCAGGGCGCATATTACAGATGATTGGTGATATTCTCACAACGGGCTTTCGTTTTTTTAAAAAAAAAACAAAAAAAAACTCTTTGACATTACGAAATTTAATCAGTACCAATCAGAAATAATTCTTTTTTGTATCAAATAGGGGTAAAATACTGGATTAAATTGTTTAAAATTTTTTAAGTTCCCAATGAAAAATATTGAAAACTCATTTACCAATCAGACCTAACTAACCTGATATTAAAATGATAACAATGATGAATAATAAGACCCCATTGGGGCATCCTCATGTTACATAGTTCGCTCTTACGACCAATAGTTCAATCTTGTTGTTGGAAGGAGATTCTTTATATCCCTGTGGAAACGTACACGTGATGTTGCCAATCGATCCACCAAACCCGTTTTTGGCCCTTCATACTATGGAATGATTAGGATAACCAGTGGTTATTAAAACGTGATCAAGTCTAACAGAGAGGAGAGCCCATTGCTGCCGGACTTAGTTTCCGTGCTACAATGGGTGGAAGTACATATCATACATCATACATCATACAAAAGTTTAATCTCGATGGTCTTGACTGTTGAGTTCTGTTAATCCGGTATTCCTGACTGCTGAGCTTGGCATGATCTTTGCAGAACCCCCAGGTAAAGTTGAGCGGAAATTTCGGAGGAGGCAGTCCTATGGTGTGGACTGCTTTTTCGTGAAGAGGTAAAACTCCCGTTGTCACAATTTCTACCAAAATGAATTCAGAGAGCTAAGTGGAGCTACGAGAAGTGTTCTAGTTTCATTTACTGAGGATATTATGGACAGCAAAGTCATCTTTCAAACAAGATAACACTGCACACGAGCAAGAAGTCTTTGGAATGGTTTTTCAGATCGAAACATCCAGGTTATGAACCAGCTCGTAGTCCGAACCTGAATCTTTTTAATATTCTCTGAGTTTACAGTGGTGGACGGCAGTTTGAGACAATTCATGAGCTGACATGCGTAACATGTGAGGGGCGAAAAATTCTATCGGAAATGTTGGAAAATTTCCAAGACTCAATACCAAAACGGATTTATGAAACAATTCTGAAAAATGGTAAGCCAACTAAATACTAATTTCTGTCGCTTCTTTGATTTGCATTGGTTTTTTTTAAATTAAATTTGATATGCGCTTATATGAATTTATACCAAAAAAAAAAGAAAAAACACTTCTTTAAAAACAACTATTGAAAACATAATTTATATACCATATCATGCCTTGCAACCATCCTTTAAATGGTCAAAAAAAAATGTGTGCGCTTATAGGAATCTCCCCCACTGTAAGGTCTGTATCCACATTAATCCGGAAACCTTCAAATCTTTGTAACTTTTGAAATATTGCACGTTGGAATGAAAAATTTCACAGTGGTATAGCTGAGAGTCTTTGATGAAAAAGACTATGATTGATGTTTACATTTCATGTTTAGTAGTCAAGATGGCGACGAAAGAAAAACAAGTGCGCGAGCGAATTTTGTACGGGCGTACGGCAAATCCTGACTTGTCAATACGGGACCTTGCAAAAACATTGGATTTGCCTAAATCCACTGTTCACGATGTGCTCAAATCATTTTCGGAACGTTTGACGGTGGAGAGGAAACCGAGAAGTGACAAAAATATTGGACGCGCTGATCCTGTCATGGACCGAAAGGTGAAAAGGATATTAACGAAAAACCCAAATCTCGCCATTCGAACGGTGGCTCGTAAAATAGGGGTGGCGCCTGGTTTTGTCCAAAAATCAAAACAACGTTTGGGACTTAAGTCGTATAAAGTAAAAATAGTTCCAAATCGCAACGACAAACAGAACTTGGCAGCAAAATCACGGGCTCGACGTTTGTACTGCGAATATTTGACGAAGTTTTCATGCGTTGTTATGGACGATGAAACTTATGTCCTGGAGGATTTCAAGCAGCTTCCAGGGCTGGCTTTTTATTCTGCTATGGCCAGAAATGCTACAGCTGAGCATTTCAGAACGAAGAAGGCATCGAAATTTCCCAAAAAATACCTTGTGTGGCAAGCAATTTGCACGTGTGGCAAAAAGAGTAAATCTTTCGTCACTACAGGCACAATCAACAAGGAGATCTATCAGAAAGAGTGTCTGCAGAAGCGATTGTTACCCTTCATCAAAAGTCACAAAGAAAAACCTTTGTTCTGGCCCGATTCGGCATCATGCCACTATGCCAAAACTGTGATCAAGTGAACATTGTACCAAAAACCTCAAACCCGCCAAATTGCCCAGAGCTACGACTAATCGAGAGATATTGGGCTCTGATGAAGCGGAAGCTTTCTGGAAAGAAGCAAGGAATCAAAGACATCAAACACTTCCAGCAAATTTGGACAAAGACGGCTTCTACGATTTCTGAAGAGTCTGTACAAACCCTAATGGACGGAGTTAAGCGCAAAGTTCGAAAATTGTATGCAAATACCGAATAACTATGTTTTGTCTTCACGAATTGTTAAAACACATCCCATGAATCTGAAATAAACCACTACGACGGAAATATAATGCGAAATTTATGTTTTATTCATGTTTTGAGGTGTCCGGATTATTGCGGATACAGACCTTAGTAGAGTAATGGAAAGTCACAATAAATACATTGCAATCTGGAAAACGCTTCAAAAAATTTCATCAACATTACTGAAAGCTGGGTAAAGGTGGAACAAGGAATTTTATTTATAACGTTGGCATCACTGTAGCCAACCGATATAAAACGTAGCCTACTGCCTCGACGTGTAAACATTTGAGTGTGTACAAACGGCGCGGCGTCACCGACCTCGATCATCCCCGCCCGTCGAACCATGCGTCGCTGTGGTTTTATTTTCATTATCAACTCCCTTCCTATAGCTGTACTTGCGAATCGTAAAACAGACCATAATTCGCGCTCAAGAAGTGCAGTGCAGTTATTACTTTCGATGCCAGCACGCGGTCGGTGCTTCTTGCTGTCGCCGTTGCTGATGTGTGAAGGTGTGGATAACCGACTGTCTACAAGGTACTAACCAATGTGCTAGCTACCGACTCCGGTGAAAAGACAATTAATTTTCGCCGAAGCGTGCCAACTGTGGAGAGAGAGAGAGAGAGAGAGAGAGAGAGAGAGAGAGACCAGGTACCAACAGCGATTACACTGTAACCACACCAGCACCGGGCTGTAATTGCTTATTTACGACGACGTGTGCTGACTGATAAGATTTGTGCATGAAGAGGCTTGGAATTCCGGCCGGAAGGAAGTTAGGAAACTAGAAAAGAGCATCTTAAAGGGACGTGAAAGCAGAGTGTATGGAATTTATGGCATTCCCTAAGTAATTTCGTGTTTGGATCTTTTGAAAATGATGAAAGTCCTATAGAGATTTTTAAAGCAAACGTTCTCGCCTACTATGGCAGAAACAAAAATCTTAAAAAAGCGAAGGATTGCTAGTACTGAAGAGCCTTCAAAGGCGAAAATAGAAGAAAGCAAATGGGATCATCGCATTCCTCATTACGTACATTTCCAAATGAACCTTCCAACTTGGCTGTCTAATTCTTTTCGCAAACATTTCTTCTTCAGCATGCTCCAAACTGAAAAAAGTACTTCATCACTGATGCTCATAATCCGTTTCTCTTCAAACTGATCCTGAAAAACAACAACAATAAAAGAAGGAGAAGCCATTGCTCTACTCCCCCCGGCCGGTAGACATCTCTTCAGCAATATGGCAAACGTCTCATCTCCATTTACTGAAAAGTTAAAATAAGTACTATTTCTGGGATGATGTCGTTTTTCCATCTTAAAAAAAACAACTGAAAGGACTGAACAGTCGTCGGCTTCGTTCAACAAAAAAAAAAAAACGATAAGAGGTTCCTTGGTCGCTTGTTTTCCCCGGTTTCGCTTTCTCTTACACTTTCCATGTTGGAAGGACGAGGAGTGAAGGGTGGTTTCAAACTTTCTCCTATTACCATCGGGCTGCGAGATTCTATTATTGTCTCACTGTGTTCTGTAGTCGACTTTGCGCAACCACAACATAATTCGCAATTGTTTACGTTTTAGATGATAATTGCAGTGTTTTTCTGGAGCGGTTTTATCCCTGCTTTTATTTTTTGCCGAGACGGAACGGACGACCACAGAAAAACAGGATGAAGGATAAAGTTTCGGCGATGCCCCGGAGTGGTTGCCCTTTCGAAAATTGAATGGTTGAAAGTAGGTTTAAGCGCAAGGAGGTTTGTGCACTTGTTATTGAGTGGAAAAATAACTTCAGGCTGCAGGACGTTCAGGGTTGTAGTGAGGACAGAATTTTTCAAGTTTTTCAGAGGTTTGCTATTTTGTTCATAATTTTAATGAGCCTGCAGAGCTTTCAAATATCAAATTGTTGCATGGTTCAAAACATCGGAAACATTCTTCAAAACATAACCTCATTTGAATACGAACTCAAACTGTACTTGCCTTTTGATTTCCACATAAATACTACTAACAGAAAAGACAACTTTATAAATCGTTTTTTTTTTGCCTTCCCCGGAATGAAAGACGAAAATGTTTACTATCAGTACTTTTATGAAGTTTTTCTTTTAGCTGCTTGCTCAACGTAAGCAAACATGATACGAAAAAAAAACGTATCTAGCAAATTAATACGGAAACAATAACCTCATGATAAATGATTTGACTAACGTGAACTCAGTTCCAAATATAAAATACATGGAAAGGTCTATTTTACTGCTTCAATAACACTTTCCTGTGACTACGTCCTTAACTTCGGTTATTTTCACATTTACAATGACCAACACATTTACCCTCATCAATAATGGTGCACTTTCATTCAGTTATCCTAACATGAGTGAACCAGGTATTTTAATCATTGGTACCATAAATGAATGAATAAATAACTCAATAAATGAATATAATTAATCAATAAACAAGTTGCCATAAAAATGAAGTGAACTTTTAGTCGTTTCCCTTAGACTGAAAGTAAAATGTCTGAAAATGATTTGCGGGATATCCCACAAGTATCACATCTGATGTTAGTGCCTTGATATAAACGTCCTACGATGTGGCGGCAAAATTAATAAGCAGAATATGTGATGCTTTCACTGCTGGTCAAAATCATGGTCTGATAGTCATCATTTGCATGGTGGAAAATTTTACCTCTAAAACACAAGAACAATTAGCACCTTAAAATTATCGGAAACAAATTTCCATAATGTATCATTTTATCATTAAAATCGCATTAAATGCCCAAGGCATGTACTGATTGAAATTTTTGCTTGTAACTAATACTAAGTTGTTCCGCGTTGAAGTGGTTTAAAAATTTACAATAAACTAGAATTCAATGCAATGGGTGGATTACCAAATCCTCTGTCACATGCTCATATTAAATAGAGTGCGACTTCAAATGTTTGCACTTCAGCACTGATTTCCGGAGCAATAGGAAAAGGTTCAAGTAGGAGCTGGATGAACACATAAATAGCCGTGTGGAAAGTTGTTGTTACCACTGCTGCTGCCTTCGTTCTAATCCTTCTACATCTGAGCAACAATGCGATTAGAAAGGATTCCAAACTCCAGCCAGAGTGAGTGCAATCGTCAAGTAGGTGTATGTTTGAGAAATAATCCACCTCGAGCGAGGCAAACGGTAGCAGCGGCTGAGGAAAATGGTGTTAAACGCTCCTCTGTGGAACTGTTGTTCGGATTCCTTCGAAATTAGTCCTTGCAGTCAGTGTTTTGTGTTTACAGCTGATCAAAGCCAGAATTCAAGGCATTTTAAATATAAAAATAGTAGGCGAAATTATTGTATTAATCACTTACAATTTTGTTTCTTATAGATCCGTTTTCTGCTTGTGAGAGGACACTCAACTGCTACTTGCGCTGTTTCTACGATAATCTGTACATAGTTCAAAGGAAAATTGCACATAATATATAGACATAGAGGTTTTAAACTAGTAATTAAGATCTACTTACTTTCAGTTATCTTCGTCTAGCTACTGTTTTAATTGCTCCCGTACCGATCAGGTTAGGAACTCTCCTAGTAATCAAACTTGATACCATTTTAGTTAAGAAACATTAATTAATTTTTGATTACTCACTAGCTCAGCAACCCTTCTAGTCTTATTTTTAATAAGACGAGGAATATTCTTAATTTTAATCGGTTATTACCATTTTCACCAACTATCACACGTTTTCGTACCTCGAGTTTTATTTGTGTTTTGATTACTTATTTCATCTTTCCTTTCCTTTCTCGATTTATGCTCCACCTACTCTCTCAGAGTAGGCGCTAATACACTAATTATTATTGTTTTTAGTGTATATATTAATATTTAGATCAATATTTAGATTTAACGCTCTCAACTCACTGTATGTATTTCGTCAACAATCCAATGATATGTTATATCTGTTTTTTCATGTATTGTTGATGTTATTACAGGTCTCACGTTCTCTGAAAAATTAGCGCATATGATTGAGAACTCGAACTGCACTGGCAATTTGATATTTCTGTAAGAATTACTGTGGGAAAACTGAACACGAATCTCAACATCCTAGCGTTTTTTTTTCTAGGAAAACTGGGGCTTGCGCCTACGAGAAATTTATCCAGAAAATAACACTACCGATGTCCACCTTTCGATTGAACATTAAGTTAATGAATTATGGATCGATTTCTGAACCATTAACCTAATTAACAACTTTCCAATTTTTCATTCTACTTCTTCGTCTTGCTTGACTTTTGTTTACACCTTCAGTCCTATTTACATTCACTTTTTCTCATTGACTGGATCTCGCGTCGTGTTTTCATTAGTGTCCCTTGAATTATCTTTCCTTTTTCCACTTCATCGTTTTTTGTCGCTAGCTTCCGTTTGATTATCGTCTTCGTATGTTACTTGCCGCCTTCCTTTATCTGCATCCTTTTAATAATTTACGTTGAATGGCTTTCACTGTGTCTTTTTTCATACATTTCTTTTCTTCTATGCAGTATATTCTCCATTCTTTTACATCTCCTTCATACGCTGAATTCCCCAATTTCTTCTTTGTTCTCACTTTTTTTTTTGCAAATATCGGAATTCACTGTCTTTTTATCAGTTGCCGTTTATTTATTCCTTTCATCTCCTTCATAATCTTGGCTTTCATATCTTCTATTACATTTGATTTTCCTACATTCTCCGCTTTTTCTACTGTGTCTGGTTCAACGTCTGTTTCACCTCCGACATTTTCTGTTACATATTCTTTTTCTCCACCTCTCTGCTCTTTCTTTTCTCACAAGCTTCGATAGACATTAATTTCATGAATGAATGGTTGAGAAAAATGAGAGAAACTGAAGAAAATAAGCGGAAGAAGATAGGTGTAAAAGGAGGAAAGGAAGACGAGAAGTGGAAGAAAAGAAGGGGAAGAAGAGAAGTGGAAGAAGAGAAATGGAACACCGGAAGATGTGAACCGGAAGGGAAGCGGAAGAAGATAGATTGAACAAGATCGGTGGAAGCAGAGAAGTAGAAGAAAATAAATAGAAGAAGAGAAGCAGAAGTAAAGCAGCGGAAGTATAAATGCGGAAAATAAGAAGCGGAAGAAAAGAAACGAAATAATTGAAGTAACACAAGAAAAAAGAAAGAAGAAAAACAGAATAAGAGAAGCGGTAGATGAGAAACGAAAGCAGTTTAGCGGAAGAAGTTAACAGGAAGAGCATAATCGGAAGAATAAGATAAGTGGAAGAAGACAAGCGGAAGAAGAAAAGGGGAAGAGGAGAAACAGAAGAATAAAAAGAAGAAAAAAAGTAGCAGAAGAATAAATGTGGAAGATTAGTAGAGGAAGAAGAGAAAAGAATGAAGATAAGCGTAGGAAGGAAAGCAAAAAACGCAAAACGGAATAATAGAAGTGGGAAAAACGGATATGATGAAGCAGAAGAAGAGAAGTGGAAGCAGGAAAATGAAAGAAAAGAAGTGGATTAGAAAAACCGAGAAGATGAAGTGGAAGAAGAGAAGAAAAAGAAGATAAGTGGAACAATAGAAATGGAAGAAAACATACGGAAGAGAAGAAGCTGAAGAAGAGAAGTGGAAGTGGTCACTGATTTGAGTGGTAGGCATAGCCCCGTAGGGCGTATAAAATCAAGTGTATGAAGGGCTGTGCATCGTAATTTTTGATGGACAGAAAAAGTTTTAATTGAAAAAAAAGGAATAGAGGGAAATTTTTTCTTATCACCAGTATGGTAGTATGGTAAAAGAATGTTTGCTTGGTTCGAGTACTATTCAACATGTCCTTCAACTAAAACCTGTCCACGTTAAATTTCGGACACTTTTCTTTCAGTGTAGATTTTGAATTATGTTACGATGTTACGAATATGTTTACATTCTTGTTACATTTAGTAAAATGGCGTCGAATCAAGTAGAAGTACGCAAACGTATTTTGAACGAACGGCAGGAAAATCCGAATTTCTCGGTACGCGATCTTGTCAAGAAACTTTCTTTGCAAATTATTTGACCAGCGCTTGACTGTGGATCGGAGTGTTGCAAATGGCTCAAATTGAGAAGTATGCTCCCGAAAAATGGACAAGAAGGTGGTAGCGTAAATAATTCATGGTAAAGTTAACTATCATTACCATGCATTTAATATTTAATTTTTATTTATTCCAATCCTAATATCAATAAATAGTAAATTTTTTTTCTTTGGCCATACAAGAATTTTTCGTTTTATTTTTTTGTCAAATTTCAATGAAAAAAAAATGACTTTACAAGGGACAATCTAAGAAAAAGGCGCAGACATTAATCTAACTAAACCCAATGGCTTCATGTTGCCAAGAAGATAAACTTACTGTATTCCATATTTGAGATATATTCTTCTGTTTCAAATGCTCTTTGACAGCCTTGGCGGACCCTCCGCGTCCTTATCAATTATAAATACTAGCCAACGTCAGTTTTGAGTGGATCTTTTCTATGACTATGTGCATAATTTCAAACGGTCGGCCTTATCTAATTTTCATGTAATTTTAGAGTAAGTGTATTGCTTTGCACAATTTTGCACAAGCTATAATTGCAATTTATATTCTTGTCATTTCTATCAGGCTAAAGCCATCCCCTTTTTTTCAATAATAATGCAAACACATTCATATATTATAGTCTTGCATTGAGAGTTGTCTTTAGTGGCGCAACATGAACTGAATCAATAATAAATTCATTGTCCATGTTTCCACAACTTCAACCTACTGAACAACTATTTCGGTAATTATTTGTGCTTTCTCATCTTCCGCACATGCCATTCCACGCAATCGTTCCTGTGTGTGTGTGTGTGTGTGTGTGTGTGTGTGTGTGTGTGTGTGTGTGTGTGTGTGTGTGTGTGTGTGTGTGTGTGTGTGTGTGTGTGTGTTATTTGAACTCGGTTGGATTAATTTAACGATAACTTGTTTTAAAAGGGGAATTAAGGAATATGGCGTATGATAAGATGTAGCTCTTGTCTAATTCCACAACTCTGTCCGACAGTGCACTGCCTTGACTGTAATATCAAAGGTGTTATATTAATTGTAATATTCAAATGATATTCAATAGTGAACATCATTTGAATATTTCGATATTCCGCTTTCACGCTTTAGATGTTAATGTTTGAACAATATGTTGTAAGGCGAATTTACAAACATAATCAAGCACAATAATTTTACATACACATTATATTGAAAATCAGCTTCTAGAACGAGTTACTATTCACAGCGCTGGGTTAAGCCTTCTCGCCTTCGGCAAGGTGATACTATTTGTCAAAAAAGTATATCCACCGCAGGAATGTCACACTAGTTTTTTGTATTTTTAACGTGAGTTGTAAATTATTCAATTGTTATAATTAATAAAATTACAGGTGGTTGGACCTATACGCTAGATTTGAATTAGGTAAATTTTGGTTACTTTTTTCCGATACACTACACAATAATATTAATTTAACAACTCCGACAAACTTGAAAATTGCTAGCTTTAAACGTTAAAATAATTGATAATTACAAAAGAATGAAAACACGCTAAAACACGATTATATGGGGTGGACACACTTTTTTACAATCTATAAATTTGATTCAGGGAAGGGAGAATCGTGCTTGGCTTATTATAAGACAAAAATTTAAATATTATAATTTTCTAAGGGACAATTTATAAAAAGATTAATGAATATTCAATTGCAGAGAATTTAGTCAATGGAGTGAATCAAAAGGTTGCCTTCTCTATAGTAATTCCCATAGAAACTTCAATTGATTTATGCAATATCAATTTTTACTTAAAATTTCTAGAGGATGATCAGGACGCGATTTAAAATCAGGGAAGCGAACATTTCTGTATTTGCATCAGTCGAGTGGCCATCTCACCCCATTCACCCCCTACATATTGTGCTTTTCCAATTTGGATCCCCCGGTGTTTGATTCATCGGCAAGCTGCCAAGAACAGCTACAACATTTTCAGAAGTTCACCTGCACCTCACCGCTGTTTGGATTGCCAAAGTGAGAGCATGTGGCTGCCCGGAAGGATGTTTGCAATTAGACGCAGTTCGAATGCGAAATGAAAACAGTTTCTTTCGTTGCAAACGCTGCACTGCCTCCGGGACTGGGATATAGTCGTAGTTCATCGATTTGAGAATTCAGGGCGGTTCTGTCGATCGGAGGAAAGCAGCCCGGTGATTTGAGAGAAGGTGGCGGTTGCAACGACAGTCTTACAGAGACTTAAAGACATTTACACCGTCTTCAACTCGAGGTTGTACAGACTGAACATTAAACATAGAGCGAATTATAACAGACACGTTAACCTAACACCCAGTGGACCAGATTGGACATTTTCGTTTTGCAAAAAGTTCCACAGTCTGGCGCGGGAATCGAACCCCTACTTCATAGCAATCGCTTGAACGACGGGAGACGCCGCTAACCGCTTGACCACGAAGCCCACTTGAGACAGAGAAAGGGAAAGCAAATTTGCTGCAAGAAGCAATTCTTGCTCAACCGTTAACGTTTAGCTAAGCACGGCATTTGGTTGAGGAATGATTACAAATATAGTCCATTTTGTTCTCATTTTCTAAAAAAGTTTACAGATTTTGATTTTTTTCCTGTACTATTTCTCCAACCTGAACATGCTCGACACTGAAAAAGTCTGTAAGTTGCAGACAAAATAGGCCAGTACAACATTAAATCTGTCAAAGGATAAGCTTTTTCTAATGGAATTTTAATTGCTCACGTTTACTAGTGATAGTTTGAAAAAATGTTTCAGTTTTTTTATTTTTTACTAGCTGAACCCGATGGCTTCGCTTGCAACTAAATGAATAAAAAATTATTAGAACTGACACGTTGTTTTTCGGGACGACTTTTGTTAAAATATATGCGTTTGCTAATGTGTGATTTCGATTATAGAGTTTTATTTTTTATTCTGTTTTTGTTTCAATTTTTTACGTACACAGATAAAAAGAAACATTGAATTTTCTGCGTTATCTAATGCACATAAATGCAATGCTAGATTTGGCAGAAAATAATGGTATATTTCATGTAAGTTTAAGCCAGATAACACCTGAATCTAGCCTGTTGTATGAAAGATTGCAAACATTGTTGTATGGCTCATGAAAAATTGCAAACAATCTCGTTGTTTATGCCTCCTTCTTTTAGAATGAAACGAAGGGAAATTCTACGCGCTTGTTTAAATTAATTATTTTTTTCTGTGTAACTGCGTTGCATAAATTGATCGAACTTAATGTTGCCCTTCTGAGAATGAAATTTCTACACTTTTTTTTTCAATAGTACATATACAGAAAGAAAAAGTGTGGTAGTTCATACTATTTTGGCTGACTAAGACAGTTTTTAGAATTTCTATGACAATCTACAATAACTTCTATGTAAACCATTGTATTTTCGTGAGAACTACCATTAATTTCGACAGGTCATAGTATTTTCTACTGAAATGTTTACACTGTATTTTCAGAGGAAAACTAAATCAAAATACTTTCTACAGAAAACGTTGGTGTGTGTTTTTAATTTCTAGACTAACATTGGAAAAGGGCGGAAGAGACAAAATTTAAACAAATCATATTGTTCTATATTTTGATTGCACAATTTCAGAACAATTAATTTACCTTGACAATGACATTAAAATCACTTGCACTTCCTAAAACAAGAAAAATAAATTATGGCGTTACTCCGGATCACACACTGCTCTAGTTATTTTGCTGTTACTGTTTTTCAGTTAGCTTAAAATCTTGGCTTATAGTTTAATATTTCAGGCAAACACTATTCTAATCATCATATACTAATTTCGACTTGAGCTTGAAGCACCGACAAACCGACATGAAACTTAATCTTCACTTTTGATCAAGAAATGTGCAGCGATCCCATCTGTCAAATCCTATAGAATAATTTTATCTAGATAAAATTTATTTGTCCAGAATTGCTCCGACATGAACCTTCTTATCAAGTTTTCAAGCGTGTTTGTGGCATCAATAAACGTTTTCAGCGAACACGAAGATAGATGTCAGTAATATGATTTGAACATAATTATTAAGACATTTTCTATTGTCATTCATACCGGTTTGTCGGTGCTTGAAGTATATATTTACGGATTTTATGCGTATATGTAACTTTCTTTATCAAAACTTGAAATTGACCATTACGCCCTAATCACAAAGCAGAAGTCATTCCCAAGTAACATTGCTAACACTATCCAGCTTTATTAAGTTTTATGGAAGCCACTTGAAATCAATTTGGTTTTAGTATGACACCAAGAGATGCCAATAGGTTTCATATTTTAGTCAGGTTTATGAGAACCTATACAGCTTTTTTAAAACGATCTTAAGACCTCGTTTTCTGAAATTCCTTTTACTCCTATTAATGGTTTTATTTCGACTTTATGAACTCGTAAAATTTGCTGTATTGAAATGCCGTTTTAGGACTCATTGATATTATGTTATTATGGTCAGTTGAAAGAGCATTTTAAAACCATTTTGCCTCCAGTAAATGCATTAAACAGCAAATTGGCATTGAAGGAAGTCACCATAAGACCAAATAGTTTTATAATAGTCATTGCGAAGATTACTTGGCTTTATGGCAGAATTGTGTTTTTTTCCAATCGCCATATTGAAATATAAGAAATAATTTAAATGTGAAAAAATAAATGCATTAAATTTTCAATGGTATGCAAATAAACTGTAGTTTGGAGACTTATTTCGGCATTCTTTTAATAATCTCATCCAATTGCAAACACTTTTCAGGAAATTCATGATAAACTTATAGAATTTATTTGTTCTAATTTTGTGTTTTTTGTTGTTAATTCGCATAATTTCCTAGGCGCATTAGTTCTCGGCTCTTATCGTCCCAATATTCACCATAAAAATAAATGCGCATATAATTTGGAGCATACTTCGCTGCATAAAACACAATTTGTTTTGAATATTTTGCTATCAAACCCAATTTTCCGCAACACTAGACCTTTTTTCACTGCTAAATGAATCAGAAGAGCAGAGAATCGAACAAAGCAGAACAACAAAAAACAACCTCGATTTCACAGTGAAGTTTGACAACTGTGGCCATCTGGCCGCATTTTGGTTTTCATGGCAGCCAATAGGTTTTATGAAGGTTCTCAAGTGGTCATAACATCTTTCACTAGAACATTTTCGAAATCCATATGGTCTTCTAAAGGTTTTATTAACTTTTTTTCACAACCGTCTATAGAGTGGGCCATGTTGTACAAATTTCGGCTTTAAAGAAGCATAGAGGAGGAGTTGGTAGACAAAACAGTTTTGATTGTAGTTTTATCAACAAAGCCGGGAGGAGTGCTATACGGCTGGAATAAAACTAAAATTGTTACTTGGGATTTCGCCGCATATTTTCGCCCGCTAAAATGTCGAATTAAAATTATGCCGTGGACATAATGTTGTTGATTTTCATTAATTGTTGTTACGCCGTCGATAGTTTTTACCTGTTTTACTTGCTAAGGATAAGGTTTCATTTCGATTTCATCAAATGATTTTGCTTCGCGTTGAACAAAAAAATTTAACAGGGTATAACTAAAAAATTAGAATTTTCTTTAAGGGCCATAATAAAAAGACTTGTTTATAGAAAGGAAAACTGATTGATTTATTTTGAAGGCACGTCTCTTTAGTTAAAAAATAAATAAATTAATGAAAACTTGAACGAAGCTTTGTCCTGATGTTTGAAAAGGAGCTTTGTACAGTTTCTTTATCGATTTGGCAAATGCATCTTTTGATTCTATTTATCAGTTGTTTACAATATTATGCTCTCCAGTTAAGAGACGAATCAGCCAACGGCTGAAAGTTTCTCTAATAAAGACTAATCAATCAATCAATGCTCTCCAGTTGTTTTTGTACACCAGCGAACTCAAATATCCAAAGAAATCTTCAATCGGGCGATACTGGGGCAAATTTGTTGGATTGCGGTTTTTTTTGGTACATAGGGGTTGTTTTGGCTTTCCAAGAAGGCTTGTGTTTTCCTCGCATAATAGCTTTATCCGGCCAAAACACATAATTTCCATCTGCATGGTATGTTTGAAGAAATGGAATCAATATTTTGTTCAAACAGCGATTTTGGTACACTTCTTGACTAATAGCCTGGTTTTGAAATTCCTCTCTCAGATATGGTAATATAAAGCATCACCTTCTGCTCAAATTTATGCTTAAACCTATATTTCACTTTCGAAGATGCAGTAGAAATGTTTTCAGAATAATATCGATCGTTTCCTGGGATGTGGGTTTTTGAGAGAGGGAAGTAGCTTTCCTCATCCAAAACGAAACATTTTCCGGCGTAATTTCGGGTCATCCAGCGGCATTGGGATTTTATATTTGGGGTGGGATATTTGGGTTGATATCTGTTGCTCTGGTTGATTTCTTGTGGCAGACTATTCTTATCTTCTTCAACGTCTTACAAATGTAAGGTTGCGTAGTCTTGAACTTCTTTGCTGCATCACATTGACCAATCGAATCCTTGTTGTTAAAAGTACTATGGAGCAATCTTAGTCCTTTCTGGTTCATTATTTTAGCCGATCTACCACTACCACTCCTACGAGCTGTTCCTGAGGATGCCTGGATACGATAGATGGTTGAAACTGGAACATTGTCGGTTTTAAAACGGTTCAAAGTGAACTTTTTCCCGTGGTTTTTGAATGGCAATAGCTCTTACCCGTCTCCAATTATCCGATACAATGTTTAGTTCCACATGCGCCAAGCTCAACATGCACCTCTTAGTGACGTCTGGAAGGTTCTTAAGCAAGTTGAACTTTATCCTATCAGCCCAACGCAATTACTTTCTGCAAAAAAAAAAAAAACGTTGGTGTGTGTGTTTTAATTTAACCCTCGGATCGTTAGTTTTTACCATTCTGTGTTCTTCTTTCTGTGTATAGACAAAATTTTTATCTTCAAACTACACTCAGTAGCCAAAAAATGTAGAGCAAAATTTTTCTTCCAAAAAATGCCATGTTCAACCTTCTGTTACTTTGTCAATTATCAATATTTTCGGCTGAAAATTTGACAAAATTATAACCAATGTATTGACTTTATGTGACCGAAATTTCGTGTTGATAAGATTTATAAATTCTATGTTTTCATAACATATGTGAAAAAAGTAGTTTTAGGACATACTAATTTCAAAAATCCGTATTTCTGTGAAAAATTTAGGTAACATACTCAAAATTTCATCACAGTCTAAAAAAATAAAGAAAATGAAGTGGCCAAAATTTGAACTGTTTCCTCGGCTTTTTTTTGCACCGATATTTCAGCATGGTCAATATCGGGTGAAAAAGGGAAATACTGATGTTGGTGCGTCAAATTTGACGCCAGCTGTAGTCCAAACCACTTAATGGAAACAGTTCAAATTTTGTCCACATCATTTTCCTAATTTTTTAGACTTTGATGGAATTTAGAATATATTACCTAAATTTTTCACCGAAATACAGAATTTTTGAAATTGGTATTTCCTAAAACGACTTTTTTACATATGTTACGAAAACTTATTAGGTGTATTCTTAGAAAATGTCTTTTTTTTTGCAAATTTGATGCTTTATTGTGAAAAAATGGTTAAACATTTATTGTTCAAAGTATTGGCCATCGCTAGCTATAACTTTTTCCCATCTTTGTGGTAGTTGACGGATACCCTCTCGGAAAAATGATGCTGGTTTGGCGGCTATCCACGAATCGATCCATTTTTTGACTTCGTCATAATTACGGAAGTGCTGGTCAGCCAGGCCATGTTGCATCGATCGGAAGAGATGGTAATCGGATGGCGCAATGTCCGGACTATATGGCGGGTGGGGTAGGACATCCCACTTGAGCGTTTCCAAGTATGTTTTCACCGGCTGTGCAACATGTGGCCGAGCATTGTCATGTTGCAAAATGACTTTGTTGTGTTTTTTAGCGTATTGCGGCCGATTTTCACGCAATGCACGGCTCAAACGCATCAGTTGTCGCCGGTAGACTTCGCCCGTGATGGTTTCTTTTGGTTGCAACAGCTCATAGTAGACCACACCCAGCTGGTCCCACCAAATACACAGCATGATTTTCTGGCCATGAATATTGGGATTGGCCGTCGATGTTGTGGCATGACCGGGGTATCCATACGTTGCCTTACGTTTTGGATTGTCGTAATGGATCCACTTTTCGTCACCAGTCACAATTCGATCCAAAAAACCCTTCCGTATGTGCCGTTTAAGCAGCTCTTCGCATGTGAAAAAACGGCGCTCAGCGTCTCTCGGCCGCAATTCGTATGGCACCCAATGACCGACCTTTCGAATCATTCCCAATGCTTTCAAACGCTTACTAATGGCTGGTTGGTTAACTCTCAATGCTGCTGCAAGTTCTTTTTGCGTTTGTGAGGGGTCTTGGTCGAGCAAAGTTTCCAATTCGACGTCTTCAAACTTTTTGACCGGGCTGGGGCGTTCCTTGTCTTCAGTGACAAAATCACCACTTTTAAAGCGTGCAAACCAACGTTGACCGACGTTCGAACGTCGATTTTGTAGTCCGGGTATGTTTCGGAGAGCAATTCACATGCTTGAGATGCATTTTTCTTCGAATTAAACAGGAAAATTAAAACTTCCCGCAAATGCTGCTTTGATGGCTCGAATTTCGACATTTTTCGGCTTCACAAAAACTTGTTTACTTTCACTAATGATGCGTAACTTACACTGAAATAACTAGAGAATAGAATGAAGTTTCGGATGTGATAGCTGTCAATGTCAAAATTCATGTCAGAACAATAGATATGAAGTTGTCTGCAAATACGACATTTTCTAGGAATACTCCCTAATAAAATTTATAAATCTTATCAATATAATCAACCAATCAAATTTGGTCACATAAAGTCTATACATTGGTTATAATTTTGTCAAATTTTCAGCCAAAAATATCGATAATTGACAAGGTAACAGAAGGTTGAACATGGCATTTTTTGGAAGAAAAATTTGGTCGGCTTTTTTTTTTTTGCTGCTGAGTGTACGTCATATCCTGTCAGTTTGAATGAAATTTTCTCTCGCATATCCTTAGATTAACTTCTTGTGTATAATGTAGCACTGAGAGTAGCTCTAGCGTCCTCCTTTCTTGACTAAGAAGGGGCTCAAACTTCTATTAGAACATGTATCTAACCCGATCAATACACATTTTGTGGTGTAGTTGACTGGATGATTCTCATGTTTGGTTGAAATTTGTGTTTTATTTGTATCAGACCTTTTCAGAAGGGGGAGGGGACTCAAACAACCATAGAAAAAAATCCTGCCTCCAAAACCCCCACATGCTAAATTTGGTTCCATTCGCTTGATTAGTTCTAGAGTTAGGCAGACAGGCAGAAATTCATTTTATTATATGAGTAATTCTCTGTCAAACCAGGCCGTCATTGACATGAGGACTTTTGAAATTGAATTTTTGGTGCTTGATTGATCGAAATTGGTGTACATAGTTCTTTCCTCAACATGAACATGTTTTGTTAAAAGCACGATTTTGCCCAATTCTGAACCTGCTTATCATGCCATATCTCTTAAATTTGTTTTAAAACCCCTTGTAAACAGGTGTGTGTGTGTGTGAGTGTGTGTGTGTGTGTGTGTGTGTGTGTGTGTGTGTGTGTGTGTGTGTGTGTGTGTGTGTGTGTGTGTGTGTGTGTGTGTGTGTGTTAAACGTTGCTTATACATAGTTCCTGTTAGTGAGTTCGTTCAAAATAATACTTGACAATTTTCTGTGCATAACTTGACGACAGTTGGTTCGGTGCATTTTGCCTTAACTGATTTACAAAAAAAAAAATTTGAACTGCGCAACTCAGGGTCCCAAACACATGGTGCGTGATAGTAATCGTTTCTGCTGTTATCCTTTTTCGAAAAGGAATCACACAAACTGGAGAAAAACTTCGAAACTAACAAAAGTGACACAAAATATCATTGACTATTTTGAATCAATTGGATCCGCTACCGTCCCCAGTCTCGTAGATCGGATATGTGCATCCTGTCGTTTGAAAGTGATCCGGCTCGAAACTTCAGCGAATATATATGGACTAGCTGAACCCGGAGCGAGCGTTGCTAAGCTTGCAACTAAATGAATGGAAATTTAATAAGGTCTGTATCCACATTAATCCGGACACCTTCAAATCATTGTAACTTTAGAAATATTGCACGTAGGAATGAAAAATTTCACTGTGGTATAGCTGAGAGTCTATGATGAAAAAGACTATGATTGATGTTTAAATTTCATGTTTAGTATTCAAGATAGCGACGAAAGAAAAACAAGTGCGCGTGCGAATTTTGTACGGGCGTACGGCAAATCCTGACTTGTCAATACGGGACCTTGCAAAAACATTGGATTTGCCTAAATCCATTGTTCACAATGTGTTCAAATCATTTTCGGAACGTTTGACGATGGAGAGGAAACCCATAAGTGACAAAAACATTGGACGCGCTGATCCTGTCATGGACCGAAAGGTGAAAAGGATATTAACGAAAAACCCAAATCTCTCCATTCGAACGGTGGCTCGTAAAATAAGGATGTCGCCTGGTTTTGTCCAAAAATCAAAACAACGTTTGGGACTTAAGTCGTATAAAGAAAAAACAGTTCCAAATCGCAACAACAAACAGAACTTGGCAGCAAAATCACGGGCTCGACGTTTGTACTGGGAATATTTGACGAAGTTTTCATGCGTTGTTATGGGCGATGAAACTTATGTCCTGGAGGATTTCAAGCAGCTTCCAGGGCAGGCTTTTTACTCTGCTTTTGCCAGAAATGCTACAGCTGAGCATTTCAGAACGAAGAAGGCATTGAAATTTCCCAAAAAAATACCTTGTGTGGCAAGCAATTTGCACGTGTGCGATTGCTACCCTTCATCAAAAGTCACAAAGACAAACCATTGTTCTGGCCCGATTTGGCATCATGCCACTATGCTGAAACTGTGATGGAGTGGTACCAAGCAAATCAAGTGAACATTGTACCAAAAACCTCAAACCCGCCAAATTGCCCAGAGCTACGACCAATCGAGAGATATTCTCGTTGTATGGGAGCCCCCCCCTTCCAGAATAGGGAGGGATGTCGAATCTTCCCCGGCCCCAAAAATTCCTGCATATAAATTTTCACACTGATCGGTTCAGTAGCTTCCGAGTCTATAAGTGTCAGCCAGCCAGACAGACAGAAATTCGTTTTTTTATGCATAGATATAGATTTTTTTTAAAAGTGATCAAGTGAAGTGTTAATTTAAATTTTCTTGTTGTCCAATGAACAATCGATTTACTAATACGCTCTTAAAAGTGTTTTCAAAAAAGTTTTATTTTGTTTGAAGTGGAAATCTCATCTTACTAGTTGATTTGATTACGGACATTTTATGAGCATATTAAAAATTCAATTTGATTTATTTGCGAACGTAATCTGCAAGGTATTTTAAATTGAAATCAGAATTTTCAATTAGTTTCACATAGATTTTGAGACGCAAATACAATCAACTACACCTCAATCAGGGTTAGATTTTGTTCAGTTTTTGAAGACCTCAAGACAATTCAAAACTCCAGTGATTCACCATACAGGCACGGCGTATCCTAGTTTTCAATTTTCAGTGACTGAACTTCACACAGAACATTTTCAGTAACTGAACTTCACACAGAAAAAAATATTTAAAATTAACCTGAGCTTAATTTGAATTTTAGTGTAAAAGTGGCGTGTGTAATCTATTTTCAAATATAAGCCTGTACTTAATATGCACATAAATTGAATGGTATTTATCATGTAAAGTACTAAGTTCATTTATTCATTATTACCGATTTCAACGGAACGTTACATTATGTTTCTACTATTCAGCTGAGTCACACGAAACTTTACATGACTTCGTTTGAAATAGGCCTGACGCACGAGCGGCAAGACCAACGTCAGCCATATTTGTCTTCACGTCTTTCGAGTGCGATGGTTGGAAAATGTAGCGAAAAATATGAAAAAATTAAGTGTTCGGATTGTGACAAAGTTTCTTCGAGAATTTATAGGGAATTTTAGAATATTTAGACTTTTTGGCTAATATTCGAATGAACCTGACCAAACTATTTGAAAGCCTGTTCCGACTGGTTGAAACAGATTTGGAAGAAAACTGTAATTTTGGAAACGAAAGTTTTTACCGCATAATGCAGTACACCTCCTTTTGTTAACCTGTTCCCATAGAAATGCCCAACGAGGAAACCATTCACAATCAGCAATAGTTGCCACGTACGAAAAATACGGATTCAAGAAGCCCGAGATTTTGTCGTTTGCAGAACTGTTGGCAAATATTAACGTGCATGAATGCGCTGAAAAAGTAACCAGTGGGTAAGTTCGGTGTTGATCATGATGAAACGTCCATGAAATATGATAATAATGATGATGATGGTCCCGCCACATACCCCCACAAAGGTTTGAGCTGGACCTTTATCCTTAAGATAATTTAATATTGAATAACAAATCAATCAGATTACTAACACAAACAAAGCGGATCTGATTTAATTCGAGGGCATTGCCAGTAATTAATCCCGCTCAGTTCAAAAACTATAGGCAACAATCGCATTTTCAAGACATTTCTGACATTCAACGGCTAGACGGCTCACTACTGGTCCAAAGAATCCCTCAAACAGTACATGCTTTCAATTTGGTTAAAAACAATGTAATTACAGTCATCTATACCTGTTAACGCGCGATGCTCAAACTTCTGTAGGCTACACAAAATACTATCGACGAAAAAATCATTAAATCTACATGCCATGTTGTGCTCTGACTGTTCTAATGATTCAATAATAATGATTTAAAAATTTTCCATGACTCTTTGCTGTTGTTTTGATGCAAATCGATTTTCTTCTGAATACCGTGAAGGTACCATATTCTGCGCACTTAAGACATTTTCGACGCAAACATTGCATAACAAAAATCAAATAAGCTTTTGTTAATATTGTTTTTTTTTGGCAAATGTGTAGTTTAAGTGAGTAAGTATGAATAAAAAACTAAACGTTTACAAAATATAAAATGAACACACGAAGAAAAGCGTTTTTGGGATACGTTATATTGTTCCTAATTCTGCGCATCATTTTTTGAAATGTTCCATATTCTGCGCAATGGGTTAAAAAAACTTCGTGTTACTTATGCTATTTTATTTTATTTGGAATATTGTATGAGTTTTATTCTTGAAACTCATCATCTTTTCAGTTTCACTCCTGCCAACTTAGCATCTGCTTAGTTTTAACCACTTCCGTCCAGGAGCTCTCTCACCGAAAAGATTATTGGACTTGCGAGTGAAACCAAGATAATGTGCCACGGATTTTTTCAAACGTTGGGTATCCGCCCTTACCGAATCAATTATCCACTGCAGAATACGATTCTCCTCTTCCTTGGTTAGAACGGTTAGAACTTTGTGTTTTGGATGCCTTTCGAATAGAATAACCTCTTTTCACCATCGAAATAGCCGATTCGGCTTGCTGAGGAGTTTAGAGCTTGTTTTTCCTTTCTTTCTCCATCACACTCTTATTATTACTTCTGTTTTACGCAAGAACACACGCTCAAAATGAGTCCCATCCTCCACCATTAGTTGAAATTCTCCTGAGAGCACTTGGCTCCCCACCAACCTTTTTTTTATATTATTCACATTTATCACTTTACTTGTAATTATTATTTTATTTGTAATTGTAATTGTAATTGTAATTGTTCAGTGTATAGTCCGTGCTTTCCTGCTAAGATTGCGTATCCGGGGACTCACCCCCAGGTCTATACACCTACAGTCCTTCCCGTTGCACTCGTCAGCTCGTGCGATACTCTAGACTCACATGGGTGGTCGTATCCGGGTCCTCCACTGGGTAGGCACAAGTGTCCGTCCAGTTTCTGGTACATTAATTATCTATTTTTTATGCCTGAATGAAGTACTAATGCTTAAAAAGTTATAAGAAAACCCGTGTGAAAACCACTAACTGGTAGTAATTTGTATTGCGCTCAATTGGCCATTATAATGAAGATTTTATTCCGACCTCTTGGAAAATATTTCAAACTTTTGAGAGTGGACTAATGTCCATATTTGTACCTTTTAGATTTTGGATTATTAGTAACATTACATGAACTTTTTCATTTTTCATTTTCATTTTGCAGCGTTTGGTGGGGCAATGAGAGCGCAAGTCAATCCAAAGCCGAGGGTTAGGGAGGGGTAATGGCGAACTGGTCTATGCGGACTACTTGAACGCCATGGGCGGTGATAAGGATTAGGTTGGGGTAAGGGGTTTGTAGTGTTTTTTGGATTGAGATGGCCGCGTTGCTACAAAATGATCTGAAATGTTTAATTTGTTTGTGATTTGAAACTAGTAGTGACTGTAATATAACTTTTTCATCTTAAGTAAGATGAATGTTTTTGATAGTTTGACAGTTTTGATTTCGCATATACTTATCTTTGTGTGCTGTCTTTGATTTTTTCGAGGATGCTTCACATGTACTTTTTCTTGAAATAGATATGATCACTTCCTTGTCAAAACCGCATGTAGCCTAGCGCTGAGTAGGTCCTTCGCACTTCAATCGATCCATTTCACAGCCGTTCTCGATCATGAAATCAATAAGAAAATAAGAGCGAAGAGGGTGTTAGTGGTTCATAATATGCAGGGCGTAGGTGAGAGATTATTGGTGATATTTTCACGACGATATTTTCGTTTCTCTGACTAAGAATTCCGAATTCCTAACCTAACAAAATTTGAACAGCATGAACCAGAAGTAATAATGTTTGAATTAAAAAGGATTTAAAAAAAAAAATACTGGATTAAATTTAGACAACAACATTTTAAATTCTAGCCTAGCTTTGGATCTAGTACTCATCCCCATCCCAAACTTAACAATATTTCAAATCACTGACTAACTAATCTGACACTTGGAAAAGAACAGTTCTATTTCCTATCTAGTTTCTTTTTTTTTTATTTATTTATTATCTGGTATGGAGGACACATGCTATAAAATGCATGGAAAGGTAACGATAAAATAAGAAGAAAGACTAGCAACCCCCATCCAACCCCAACCACCTCCATCGCCCGTCCCGACAGACACGCGCATCCCGTCCACAATGCGCAGACCCCCCCAGTGCCATGCACTAATACTCGAGAGTCGATATTAGTACACGAGACTGAAGAAGTCCGCACACCGTAGACGAAACACGCGTATCCGTCAAGACAAGCAACAAATGTAGCTGAGATCAAACGGAAACTACCAATTCCTCCTCTAATTTTCCAGTTACAGGCATTCCACTAAAAAGCTCACACTTTCCAGGATTCATACATGGAAAGGTTCATTCTATTGTTCCAATGGTGTTCCCTAAGCGGGCCCTCCGCGTCCTATCTCTAATATACATGCTTGTCTTTGTCAGTCTCAAGTAACACTTTTCTATGACTATGTGCTTCATTTCGAACAGTCAGATAATTACCCTGATCAAAACATTCACCCCTTTCGAAAATGTTGCAATTACATTTAGTTATTATACCATGAGCAAACAGGTATTTCGGTTATTCATTCCATAAAAAAATGGATGAGTAACAACATAAGTTGTCAATAAAATGAAAAGTGTACTTTTAGTCGTTTCCCTTAGATTGATAGTAAGAAGTCTAAGAGTGAATTGCGGCATAGCCCGCTAGTATCACATCTGATGTTAGTGCCTTTATATAAACGTTCTACGACGTGGCAGTGAAATAAATGATAAGAAAATGTGATACTTTCACTACTGGTCAAATTCTTGGTCTCACATGCATGTTTATAGCATGAGATAAGCCCTCTCACCGTCGACAAGGTGACAAATTTGACCTACGAGAGGGTCTTTACTTTAAACACTTATTCTTGAGCAGAAATTGAAATGGAATCGAAATTACACTGAAATGGAACCGAAACGAAATCGAAATTAAATTGAAATGGATGCAAAACGGATTCGAAACGGAACCGGAATAGAACCGAAATGGAATTGTAATGGAATTGAAATGGAATCGAAACGAAACCAAAGCGGACCCGAAATAGAACCGAAATGGAGACGAAACGGAATCGAAACGAAACCGATATGGAGCTGAACCAGAAGTGAAATGGAACTACTGTGATTAACACCCCTCTTCTATAGTAAGTCAAACACTAGACCCTCGCTGAGCGGACCCTCCGCACTGTTGCTAAAATAAACTACTTGGAAAGGTTAAATCTACTACTCGTGTTTCCTAAGCGGGCCCTCCGCGTCCTATCTCTAATAAACATGCTTGTCATCGTCAGTACAAAGTAACACTTATCTGTGGCTTTGTGCTTCATTTCGAACAGTCAGATATTTACCATGATCAAAACATTCACCTTTTTCGAAAATTTTGCAATTACTTTCACTTATTACACCATGGGTAAACCAGGTATTTTGGTTATTCATTCCATGAAATAAATGGATAAACAACAACATAAGTTGCCACGAAAATGAAAAGTGTACTTTTAGTCGTTTCCCTTTGATTGAAAGTAAAAAGTCTAAGAGTGAATTGCGGCCAGTATCACACCTGATGTTAGTGCCTTTATATAAACGTTCTACGACGTGGCAGTGAAATAAATGTGCAGAATATGTGATACTTTCACTACTGGTCAAATTCTTGGTCTCACATGCATGTTTATAGCATGAGATAAGCCCTCTCACCATCGACAAGGTGACAAATTTGACCCGCGAGAGGATTGGTTTGATTACATAGGGCAGATGTACCTATAAATCATCCTCACTCATTTTGCTATTCATCTCTTACTTGAAATAAAACGATATCGCTCCTTAAGCTACTCTCAATGTATACTTCTCCCAATCAGTTCCTCCGCTTCACTGGAATAACCCTCAACTCACAATCCACCAGATTCCAACTTGCACGAGAGAAATTTGCCCGTCTTTTGCCTAACATGCAAATGGGCAGAATCAGCTACAACTTAAGGAATTGTAACAGAAATTGATGAATCAACCCTCTCAGGTTTAACGCTAATATGCTATTCTGATAAATTTAGAACCTCATAACTGCATGCTAGGACTTTGCTAAAAACTTAGGATTTGGAAATTTGAGTCGCTTAACAAATCCTCAAACAAATGTGCAAAAGCACGTTGGCCAATATTTAGTGTCAACCAGTGGGTACTAGCCTGGGACACGGATATATGAAACAAAATTATTTTCGTTCCCTATTGATTTTTGGGAGCCTTTTGGTTCCTATAATAACCGTACAAAATTTCAACTCGATCGGTGAAAATATATTTTAGCGCTCGCAGTTTTAATTTTCCATAGTATTTTATATGGGAAAAACTTACCTTTTCAAAGAAATATCTGGCGAGGTGATCCATTGTCCTTGAAAAATAAATCAATACAACCACTTCCTGGGAAATTTTTCAAAAAAACTTTTCTTAGAAGACCGCAAAGCGATCCGACGCTTGTGGAAAAAGTTATTAAGCTGAAACTGATTGCTATCCAATCGAACGGCTCATTGGACTGTTTTTTCTAGCAGCACAGTTCCTCCATGCTGAGTGAACATAAACAAAACACAGTGGTTGCTTCGCGCAGCCAGCAGCAGGTTGCAGGTGGCAGTGCGGCAAGAGAAAACAGTTCAATGAACCATTTGATTGGATAGCAATCAGTTTCAGCTTAATAACTTTTTCCACAAGCGTCGGATAGCTTTGCGGTCTTCAAAGAAAAGTTTCCTTGAAACATTTTCCAGGAAGTGGTTGTATTGATTTATTTTTCAAGGACAATGGATCACCTTGTCAGACTATTATCTGTAAAAGTAAGTTTTCCCATGGAACATCCTATGTAAAATTAAAACCACTAGCGCTAAAATATAGTTTCACCAATCGAGCTGAAATTTTGCACAGTTATTACAGGGTCCAAAAGCTTCCGAAAATCATTAGGGAACTGGAATTTAAATTTTGTCCCAGGCTAGTGGGTACGTGTGCTCTACTCCAAGTTCCCCTTCTTTCAAACTCATCTTCAGTTCAATTTACCCATTGAGTTGGACACATCACAATAGAAAATATTGTGATGGAGCACGGACGTTAGGTTACTAGATGTATGAAACATACTCTATAGCCTATTTAGGATTATATATGAAAAATCCAAATTTGGCCAACACCCACCAAAAAAAAAAAAATCACTTCTTTTTGTACACAAATAATCAATTTTTCACTCATGCGCGTCTTAGCGCGGCTGCTAACGGAGACTACTTTGTTGACGTTTTCAGTGCTGGTGGTTAAGCATTTATTTATTTTTTACACAAATGCTGTAATTTTCTGAATGAGTTTGTAGTCATTACGAAGTTAAAAAAGTTGTAGTTGGTTTCCGCCTATAGTCAGGACATTTATAATTGTACATAATTTTGAAACATGATTCCAATGAATAAGTGCGCAGAATTTGGAGCTGCGCACAATAAGGTACCGTCACGGTATATTCAAAAGGAGTTTGTTTAACGGATTGAACATATTTTCTCCTTTGTACCTATTCAAAAAAGATATGCCTATTAGTTCTACGTCATTTCTTTTCCGTTTAAGGCGCAAATGATCCAAATTATACCAGCTGTTCGAGTTCTTTACTAAAAACATATTTTCTACTAGTTTATTGGTACATGTTTTTAAGACGTCTGTCAAAACACGTGTTTCTGATCTAGAGAACCGGTATTTGCTTGAAAATGCACACTTCTTTCGACAAGTCTTAAAATAGCTTGTTTCGAATACTTTTATCCAACACTTCAATTGTTGAAAAACTGCATCCGATGGACAGTGTTGAAAAACTGATGGGAACTTTCTTTCTGACTCTTTTATCCACGCATCACACTACCATTTGCAATAATCATACTCTTAGATAAAAGTCTAAGTGTTGCTCTGAATAAAATGAATGAAATAATTTGCTATTAAAGTGTTGTTTCAATAATGTTGCTACCGTTTGGAATTTATGTTTTCTTCCATGGTTATTTTCATTCCATTCCTTGATTTGGTGGATGTTTATTTGGATTACAAATACCTGATGCCTTTTTCAAATGTATCGATAGTTTAAAATAAATATGTGTTTTCTTGTGCGATTCAACGTGATTAATCAAAAAAGTACATATTGCATGAAACTGTTGTTCCAATCGTGTAAATTTACAACCCCTGGTAGACAGTACGTGTAAAATTAAATCCTGCTATAAATTTTATGTGCATATTATGTCGTTTAATTTTGCTAGAATTCTTCAAACTGTGCAGTACAATCCAGCTAGTAAATTCTCAGCGTCACTTATTCCGTTTGCTCGAAACTTCTTTGTACACACTGCTTACCACTCTACAAATATCCGTTAGAATTCCTAACCACACTCACCGTGTGGGTGGGTACCTACTTACTCGGATAAAAACCCCGGTTGGTCAGTGTTTTCCTTTTTATCGCTTGATGTGGCTTCAAACCGATGCTCTTACCTTTTCTACTGTTCTGCTCCGTCCGAGGATGGCTGTGGCTGGTTTCCCACAGAGCGATTATAACAATATGTTCCAGTTCGGTTGGTTGTCCGTCCTGAGTGCTACCTCAAAGAAACCCCTGCCAAGCTCCCACGCTCCACTGACTGTTGGCTTACACTGTTCGCTCGTTCTGAAGCACTGGATGGTACAGCAACTACAGCAAGGAATTATGACCGGAAGTAATCCCCTACTGACAAGATGGGATATTTTCCACTAGAATTCGCAGCAACAAAACTTAAACACTTGCTCGTCGTTCTCGTTTGGACACACGTACACAAACACACCCCCACACACCCAGAGCTATTCTTTTCCTATTTAGCCCGGAAAGAACTTGCCGGTTGAACTCTTGACTTTCGCCACTTCTTCTTCCTGCTATCCTGGCACTTGTCAGAGACACTATTTTTTTTCTTATCACACTCTTTTATCTTCCCATTAATATCATTCCTCTTATCAAGACTGAGCCACCCAGACGGTAGTGGTTTTCATTCACAAACTCTTTCGCCGACGACGTAAGGCACTGACACTCACTTCGGCACTTCTCTTCTGTTCTTTTTTTTTCTGCGCGTTTTCGTTGGTTTTATTTTCCTGCAAGAAAAGCAAACAATTTCAATTGTCAGCTCTAGAGATCTTCGCCAGCTTCCTTCTAACCGGCACACAAGCCCTGACTGAGGCCGGAATCTTCTGGCTCAACAATCTTCTCAGAGCTCACAATCGCACATATCGCACAATTGAATGATGAGAATAATTTTCAATTTGAATTCATCAAGCTGTGCAACAACACGAGCAGACAATATGACTTGAATCCACGCCGTCGTTCGTCTTGGAACTAGTTGGGACACGAACTTTGATCTGGTCCAAAACCACCTTGCCCGGTATGGATTCTTCCTGTATAGGAAGATGGAAAACTTCAACAGATAACGACTGTGGTGGTGGTCGCGGTCAGCCGGTATGGCATTGTTGCGGTTTCTGTCCGTTACGGTGGAACCCGTTGGGGGGATATAAAATTACGTCGTCGTTGTCTTCGTCGTGTTAAACTTGATGACCGCACCGACACGCCGTCGCTGAACTACAACAGTTCAGACAATCTTTCCGAGCGCTTGATGCTCCGGCTGATGCGGTGGCTGCGACACTCCGTTGCGATGTGGTGGTTCGATGATCAGCGCGTTCAATTGAAACGAACGGGTTGAACCTGTTGGATTCGTGCCTGGAAGAAAAAACCCCGCCGATGGCGGCAAGAAAGAAATGACGCGTTAGATTGGGTTGTTTTTAAGATGGGAGGATGATAGTTGAATGTTTCGCCAGAAGCGTTTTGTTTTGCCGGCAGAAGTGTCAGCTAGTGCAGTAACTTACGGGCTATTACAGATTGCTGCGATGGGGGAAGAACAATGAGCTGCAGTTTGTATTAATCTTCAAGTGTATGAATTTCAATCCAAATACTTAATTTCCAATTCAAATATTTAGTACCTCGCGCATGCTTTGATGAAATTTGTTTTTCCTTCAATCATTGCTGCAATGTATTGTTCAAGGTACCTCTCTACTTACCTTGGTTTGGTTAGATAGGTTTGCCTCATTGCCTCATTAAATAAAAAACAAACCTGAAATCAGTTTGAGTGGAGTCATTTGAGTGCAAACTTTCACCATCAAAATGCACATATCGCTCGTCGTTAGTGGATAAACCAGTTTTGAAGTATAAAAGTAATTCAAGTTATGGATATTTCGTTAAATTTACTAAAAGATTTTCCTTAATTCTTACTAAGTACCATAATAACTCCTTTGTATTCGTACGACTTGCAATAAGGTTAAGGTGATTGACGTCACCTTGTTCCTGATGCGAATGAATGATTGGGGTTTTCCAGATCCTACCAAAACCGGTTTACATTTTTGTTTACGCTGACGACATAAAACTGATTGCATTTATATGCATCGTGAAAGTTCTTCGAGGGAAGTTTCGTTTTCGTTTTCTTTTTTTATTTTCCTTTTTCGTTAAAGTGCAGATGTGGGTAAGCTCCAGGTCACTTGTTATAAAAAATCACTGTCTATGCAGCACTAGGCTAGATGCATAGATTTGGCATAACAAAAGACCAACCACCCTGCTGAATCCTGCTTAGATACTGAATAGTAAGAAAGCTAATGAAGATAGGAGTTAAAGCCTGTCCACGTTAAATTTCGAACACCAAAATAATTGAAGCAAAAAAATTTACACATAATTCAACAAAACCGATTGTTTATTTCACAATAATAGAGTAATATCTACATTCGAAACAGTTGGTTAAGATGTTAATCATTCTTTCTGTAAAATTCTCGAATTTTCTGTGGTACACCCTTTTTTCAGGTTCCGTGCGGTATACTCAGATACGCCCGCCATGACGATTCTCGATCGTCTCTTGAAATCATCGGTAACATTTGCTTTCTTCTTAGTTTTGAAGAGTTTCCGCTTAACTAGAGCCCAGTACTTCTCTATTGGGCGAAGTTCTGGACAGTTTGGTGGATTGGCTGTTTTTGGCACGTATTTGACCTCTTGTACCTTATACCATTCCAGGACGGATTTTGCATAGTGACAAGATGCCAAAACAAAGCTGGAGACTTGTGGCTTTTGATAAACGATAGCAACCGCTTTTTCAGACATTTTTTCTCGTACACATCAATAGATAGTGCCGGTAGAGGCGAAACTTTTAGATTTTCGACCACAACTACATATGGCCTGCCAAATCAAATACTTCTTCGGGAATTTGGACACCTTCTTTGTCCGGAAACATGCTCGGCAACGGCGTTCTTTTGTATTGCGGTATAAAAAGCCAGACCTGGAAGCTGTTTAAAGTCTTCGAGTACATATGTTTCGTCGTCTAGTATGATACAAGAAAATGTTTGCAAAAAATCGGTGCAAAAATCCTTAGCACGAGTTTTTGCCGTGAAATTTTGCTTGTCATCACGGTTGGGCACCTTTTTTACTTTGTATGCCTTCAGTATTTGCCTCTTCTTAGCTTTTTGTACGTATGATTTTGACATCCCAACTTTGCGAGCCACATTTCGCACAAAAAGATTGGGGGGTTTTCTAAAAGAGCAAGTCAGGAGTAGCCTCACTCATCCAAAGGTAGTTAAACAAATAGATTCTATGAACGAGTAAGTTTCATTGACTCTTGATTGCGAAATGTTTTTTTGAAATAACATTGCAAATACATTGGAAATATTGCAGCATTGAAATAACCAAAATCAAACTTATATTATTTTACTTTCGACTGGCATATACATAAAAAAAATATTTTTGACACCGTGCCCCTTCAACGGTAAAATAAGCAGTATGATTTGTAGTACCAAACAGATTTACAGAGTTAGTGCCAATTTCTGTCAGTGTTTTTTAAACATGTGTAACTTTGGATGGATTAATCACAGACATGTTTGCATGTTTTTCTTTTAGAGTGTATTCAAATGTTAACTTGGCTTGCAAGTTTGTTTTAAGATTTAATTCATTTAACTCTCTTGGTAATCATGCAAGCGAAAAGGGAGGTCGTGATAAGTTTGATTTTGAAATATTCTAGACACTGTACTATTTTAAAGAAATTGAAATTACTCGGAATAAACGAAAGATTCATCTTTCGTATCATCAAATGCTTCAAAGAAACCGGTTCTTGGAAAATACTTCCCAGACCTGGCAGTAAACATACTGTTAGGTGTTCGGAAGCCATCAAAAGAGTTAGAGAGCGAGTTCGACGAAACCCTGGTAAGTCTGGCCGAAAGATGGCCAAAGAACTGGGAATGTCGCAACGATCAGGAGTATTCTGAGAGACGACGTTGGACTGAATCCAAACAAAAAACAACAAATGCCTTGACTGAAAAACAGCAGATTGCAAGAGTTGAAAGATGTCGGAAGCAGCTCAAGCGGCACCGTAATTACGAAATCCTGTTTTCGTACGCAAAACTGTCCCTACAGCAGGATTACCACAACTAGCAATGTGATCCGCACATCTTTCGGATATTTCGCTTGATAAACTAGCTGTTCAAAGCTTCCAGAATGTTTCTAGGATGATGGTTTGGGAATGTTTCCCCTATACTTTGAAGGTTCCATTGCTGTTCATTGAACCTGGTGTTAAAATCAATATCGATGATGTTTTGAAGATCCATTTGCTTTCCTTCGTCAAGGTCAAGAAACACTTCACCATACTGCTTCCAGCAAGGCTCTGCACCGTCCCACTAGGCGAAAGCTACGCAGGCCGGTGTAAGGACAATTTTCTGGATTTTATTTCGAAAAAGAGATAATATGAAAACAAATACCCTATAATAAGGGATATGGCTGGCGTGAACACTGTTACTAATATGAACTACATGGAAAGGTCTATTCTACAGCTTCAAAAGGTGTTGTCGAACTGGGCCTTCCGCGTCCTATTTCGTCTATACATGCTTGCCATCGTCAGTCTTAAGTAACATTATTTGCGACTTTGTGCTCAACCAGGTATTTCCGTTATGCGTTCCATAAAATAAATGAAAAATTAACAACATAAGTTCTGTGTTTGTGTGGAATCTAACACCCTTTGGCCGGCAATGGTATTATGGAAGAAATCTGTTTGCAACAATCCTTCAATTGACCATTGGAAGCGGCTTTAGTCCGGGAGCTAGAAAAGGATACACAGATCAAAAGAAACATTGAATTTTCTGCGTTATCTAATGCACATAAAGGGAATGCTAGAATTGGCAGAAAATAATGGGATATTTCATGTAAAATTAAGCCAGTATCTAGCCTGTTGTACGAAAGATTGCAAACATTGTTGTATGGCGCATGAAAGATTGCAAAAAATTTCGTTGTTTGCGCTTTCTTTGGCTTGGAATTAAATGAGGTGAAGTTTTACGCGCTTATTAAAATTAATTATTTTTTGCTGTGTAGCTCTACTGCAGATTGAGCAATCCAAAAAATTTCGTTGTTTGCGCTTTCTTTGGCTTGGAATTAAATGAGGTGAAGTTTTACGCGCTTGTTAAAATTAATTATTTTTTGCTGTGTAGCTCTACTGCAGATTGAGCAATCCAATCAGAATATCTGAAGAGTTACGCCCATTCACATACAGTAAGCCCGCCTGTAAACATTACCTTTATCATTTTTCAACACACTTTTAGATTTGGAAATGTAAAATTTCCAAACCAGGCACGTATTTAATTTTGTTTGAAAAGAGGATTTTTGTTATATATTTTTAATCCGATAGATCTCACCTATCGCCGCCTTAAAAAACAGTATCTTTTTTTTCGCAAAAACGTTAATTTTCGAAGTTGATTTGTAATTTTTTCCATGCACTCGCGACAAAATAGGCGCTAAAATTAACGTTGCTAAACCGTCCGGTAGATATGCAATCAGCATAACAAAACTCATCACGTGCCAGCTTCTCATGCGCGCATACGCTTTGGCTTTGTTTATTGCTTTTGACCAGCAAATGACCGTTTTCTACATTACATTGGTAATTTTTATTAATTTTTTTTTTACTTCACTCTGCCAATAATCAAATTTCCCCGTTATGAGGTGACTCTATATTGCCCATCAAAACTGATAAAATCATCAACTCAGTCGCGACAAAGCGGAAAACATTGCATTGGTGAAAGTTTTGCACTATATCTATACAAACGCTTTTAGGTTATGTCCGATTGTTTTCTTTCGGTGTTTATCTTTTCCAGCTATGAAGGAGTTTCGTGCTGTGGTGTTAAAAAAGTCTTTCAAAGCCCGGGCGCTATTTTCAGAAATTTGAAAAATCTCGGAGTAAAGCGGGATTTTATGTACCGAACCATCCGAAGCTACCGTGACACCTGCTCGTTGGATGACCGGAAGAGATCCGGTCGTACTCGTACGGTGCGGACTGCACGAGTTGTTAAAGTGGTCAGGGAACGGATTAGACGAAAATCACAGTGCTCTGTACGTAAAATGGACGCAGATCTGAATGTTTCGAGATCGTTAATGCACAATATACTGCAAAATGTCCTCGGATTCCAAGCTTTCAAGAAATGTAAGGTTCACGGAGTTTCGGAACCTTCCAAGCAGAAACGACTCCAAAGAGCAAGTCTTATTTAGAAAAGAATTTATCTATTCCGACGAAAAGTTATTCGTCTTGCAACATTCCCACAGTGACCAGAACGACAGATTGTGGGTTTTCTCTTCCAGAACTGTTCCAGAGAGTGATAGGAATATTCCACGGTTCCAAAGTGCTGCGGCAGTGATGGTTTGGGGAGGAATTTGCAAGCGAGGCAAATTACCACTGGTTTTCATCGAAAAAGGCGTTAAAGTGAATGCAGTATATTATAAAACGGAAGTTTTGGAGAAAGTTGTCAAGCCATATGTACAAGAGGTGTTTGGAGATGATCACTATGTGTTTCAGCAGGACGGAGCGCCATCGCATACTGCAAATCTCGTTCAGGGCTGGTGCCGAGAAAATTTGACCGACTTTTTGGATAAGAATGAATGGCCTCCCAGTTCACCAGATCTGAATCCTTTGGATTATTTCGTATGGTCATACATGCTGGCGAAGGTAAATGACCACAGGACGTCTAATATAAACCACTTCAAAACCGTAATCAAACGAATTCGGGACGAAAAGCCAATAGAAGCTGTGCGTGCCGCCTGTGACGGTTTCGAAAACGTCTGGAGCTGGCCAAGAAGGTTAAAGGCGGTGTTATTCCAAAACATATGCTGTAGTTGATCAGTATTATATTGCAATACAATGAGTAAAGTTATCAATAAAATCTGGATTATTGATTTGAAAAAAATAGAGTTTTATTTTGTATGTGAATATATTGGACACGGTGTAAGTTGACTACGATTTAATGTTGTTTTTTTTTGCGCAAAAACAGTGCTTCAAAAATAAAACACGTTAGTTTTAAAGCATGGTTTGCTGCGATCGGAATGAATAAATAACAACATAAGTTGCCACAAAAATGAAACGTGTATTTTTAGTCGTTTCCCTCGCATTGAAAATAAGAAGTCTAAAAAGTAAATTGTGGCATATCCCGCCATTATCAAACCTGATGTTTTTACCTTGATATATACGTCCTACGCCGTGGCAGCGAAATAACGGGAATGACTCCAATACTTTTCTATCAGAACAATAATGCTTTCAGAGAAATTTCAACTTACGTGAATGAATCTTTACACTTTTCAGGAAACTGTCTTTTACACACATTCACTCCAACATGTTCAGTTGTTTAAAGCATGCCATTCGATAACTTTCATTTTCTGGTCATCCGTGGTCTCATAGGAACCTACTCCAGACAAAGTGACCGGATGGCCCAATAACTATGGCAAACGTCCTTGTGGAATGATTTCAAGAATTTTGACACCCATATTGTTAGGGTTCAATTCATATAAATTTCTGGCCATCCGTGGCCTCCGGGGTGCTCCTGCTAACCTGCTCCGGGGTGACTGTTCCTGATTCAAGACACCGAATTGTCATATGGCAATCACACATTCCTGTGTGTTCATTCCATAGTTTTTGTATAATCATTGTTGGTTTTCTATTGAAACATTTATAAGTTTTTGAAGCATGGTTCCGGATATTCGGTTTTTCCGGAGACGGATGATGTCCATCGGTCATATTAGACATTTTATTTTATTTTAGTTCCTTGGGTAAAAACGTTCCCTGTCGGCCTTTTACGAAATACAAAAAAATAGTAGCCCGTCCTCGCGCTCCCCCTAGCTATGTCATCATTCTTAAACTCCAAGATGACAAGTATTGACGAGATATGAGATGTCACAAAATTTCAATATTCTACTATGACAACTTAATGAAATACCATGTTTTGTAATCGAAAAAGGCAACTTTGTTCCCTGTTGGACACATAACGGTTAAGCTTGGTTTAAATTATTTATCCCAGATTGATGGATCTGATGTTGATTTTGTTCTTCTGGTCAGGATGTAATCCTAAAGCCTAGAAGAAAAAGTGTGATCTAATCTGACCTAATCTAATGAGATCAAATCTAATCTTATCAAAAAATCTGAATGGCATTGGACAAATTGACAACACGTTTAATCACTGTTAATACTAATAAAGTGAAAATTTGGTATCAAAATAAAAGGAGATATATAGATTTCAGCGACCGCAGCTCTACAAACAAAATGTTCAACCAACTTGATGAGTATCAGCTAATGCAGAGTACAGATTCAGCACTACGTAATTAGTGAAATAATATACCTCGCACATACGTTCTGTTTTCGTAGAGTTGGCAATGATATACAAAGGTATAAAAAGGAAAGAGCTCACCCAGATTTCAAAGACGTCCCAAGTCGTAGCCACAGCGATTACCATCCAAGATCGGTTCGATCGCTTCTCAGATCAGTTGAGGTATTCACTCATAGATCATGAAACAAACTTCACCTCATGAAGAATTCCTAGCCCTTCTGTCACATAGCTATATGAATTTTGGTTTTTCGTCAACAACCGTCAGAAGTCTCACAGAGGAGCACAAGATGCTGATTTCCTCCTAGTACCGAATTAGCGTAAATCGGTCCAAAACACAACAAAGAAGCTAATGTATTCACTCCGGAGAAAAATAAACGTAATGGCTGTGTTGTCCATTGAACAGGATCTGCACTTTTCTACATTTGCAGAGTCGTTTGAAGACCACAATTTCATAACATATTTGTATGAACTTCAAATAAAATTAAAAAAACGAGGAAAAACGACACGAGAAAATTGTTCAGGTCTTACCTCGAGCTGCGCATACTACGATCACCTGTACATTCGACAGTTAAAAATTCAGCCAATTATCCAAGTTCCCACTGAAGACAGGCAGTTTTATGTCTGGTAAATGCACATGGGATAACGTAGGGTTGTGCAGGATCAGCTCGGAGTCGTAGCGGACGAGGTGGCGACGGAGATGTTATTTAACAGACGGATTAGAGAAAACCCTTCACTATGTAGTACACCGATTCACAGCTGGCTCGCGTCTTTAGATGATGTTTTAAGCCGGACTCGTCTGTAGTTTCCAGCTCAGATTGGACTGCTAAAAAGTCATTCTACAACCTCGTCATGCTCTCTTTGCGTACCGGAACATCCAAAGCATGTTTTTCATCCTTGTTGCTATCCACAAACGCTAACATTAAATAAAATAAACGACGTCTGCAGACTCTTCATGTGTAGTTTTAAAGTCCTCTCGTGGTGATCCGTATAAATGTAGAATTGAAAGCACCGCGAGGCACAAACGGGACAGAGTGTAGAGATTTGAAAATATAATTACCTCCTTGGGGCGGTTTCAATACCTTGTAAAAAGAAATTTCTGCAAGCACTTGAACTTTCTACATGCTTCCTCAGGCAAAAGTGAAGTTGGACCTCCAATGATGGCATGTTCACAATTCGGTTAGAAGGACCATATGTCGATATTAAAGCGGAAAGCAGTGAAATCTCCAATGTAATTGAGGGAACTTCCTTTACCGATCACTTAGTCCTTTTGTTTATCTTTTTATTCAGTTTACGTAGAACTTTTTGTATAATTGAAATTAAATTCATTTATTTACCCAACAAATTTACTTTACTATAACAAATTAATTCACGTTACGTTCTTACTTCTTTTATTTTAATCAAACTCATATTTAAATCGAAAAGCGACATTTTTTATGCAATCGTAACCGTCAAGCAGGAAATTTACGAAAAGGACTGTCTGAATACTCGCCGGTTGCATTACCTTAAATTACTCGATTATTTCGGGTTGTTATGGTTAGAATTGGCATCCTTGAATTACGAAAAATGTCAACAACGTGCCCAATAGAGAAATATTGGGCCATCGTCTAGCGGAATCCCTATACTATCCCATCCCTTTTAAAAAATCACAAAAAAAAAATCAATCCCCCCTTTTAACTTCAAACTAATCATCCTATACCCCCATCTTCTCCAAATTCTTCCAAGGTCTTTCAAAAACCCCGTGCAGGCAAGTATACTGTTTTTCCGAACCGTGCGTGCTCTGATATGCTTCCCGTTTCCAGTCTATCAGCAAGGAAGTCGAACTGCATACCCTCTTTCCAAGCACAAGGACAAACCCCAAGCTTCACGGAATCTTCGGATTCGCCTCTCACTAATGGCGTTTCCAATCAAATTCACACCCAGCCACCAGAATCATTCGAATGGCGACACGACGTAGTGAGCACGCTATCATCTATTCCAACACCGGGACGCATCGAAGCTTGTATTATGGAAGCCCTCGATCCCCCCACCGTAGTCGAGACATTCCCGCCAGCGACCTGCAGCCGTCCCGGCCCTACGTGTGGGTGTGGGGAAAGGGTCTTCCAGATCGCAATCTCAGGCAAGTACGAATCTGTTAATCACCCGACAAGACCTGATTCGCCCTCGGTTTACAGCATATATCCATTGTTTCCTGGCGCTTCTCAACAATCATCGCTTGTAAGCCAAATGCCGAGACGCACCGAAGATTGCATTATGGAAGCCCTCGATCCCCCCACCGTAGTCGAGCCATTCCCGCCAGCGACCTGCAGCCGTCTCGGTCCTACGTGTGGGTGTGGGGAAAGGGTCTTCCAGAACGCAAATTCAGGCGAGTACAATTCCGTCAACCCCCAGACAGGACCTGATCCGCCCTCCGATTCCAGGCTACTTTTGGTTCCGAACACCGTACGTCAGCGTTTATCATCCAGCAGCACAGCGACTGGTGAAACAAGGCGCCTGAATACACGAAAGTTACGCATCTACTACCAGAACGTCCGTGGCCTGCGCACGAAGATCGATTCGTTCTTTCTTGCTACTGTTGGTTCGGAGTATGACGTAATAGTGCTAACGGAGACGTGGCTTGATGATAGCATTTTGTCAACGCAGTTGTTTGGAAGCTCATTCACGGTATTCAGGACAGACCGAAGCAGATTAAATAGTCGGAAATCGCGTGGTGGAGGAGTTTTGATTGCCGTCTCCCGTAAGCATTGTTGCTGCATTGATGCAGCGCCTGTTAGCGATGCCCTTGAGCAGCTTTGGGTAAAAGTTAAATTCGAAAGATCATCTGCTAGTATCGGGGTGTTGTATTTGCCACCTGATCGTCGAGACGATGTAAACCTCATTCAGCAACATGTTGATTCCATTGGTTCCGTGCTATCGTTCTTAAAACCTAATGATATAGCTCTCCAGTTCGGGGACTATAACCATCCGGAGTTGCAATGGGTTATATCGGAGAGCGGCTCCTCTCTTGACATCGACACAAGCAGATCGCGGTTGACTACATCTGGTTGTGCACTGTATGATGCATTCTGTTTCCATGGTTTGGTACAAGTGAATGGCGTAGAGAATGTGAACTCCCGCATCCTTGATTTAATCCTTACCAACGAGGCAGCCCTGCCAAATTGCTGCGTAGAGGAGGCAGCCGATTCTCTCGTTGCAATAGACCCGGCACATCCAGCCATTGACATTTCCGTGTCCGAAATCGTTCCATTATGCTTTGAGGTAGTTGAGGAAATCCCTAAGTTTGATTTTCGACGGGTTGACTACAATGTGTTAAATGAAGCATTATCATCGATTGATTGGCATTTTTTATACTCACAACGGGATTTGGACGACGTTGTCGATATGTTCAACGCAGAGATACGGCAAGTTGTTGAAGCACATGTCCCACTTCAACGAACCCCAATTAAGCCGGCTTGGGGTAATAGGCATCTGCAGAAACTGAAGCGTCACAGACGAGCTGCTCTCCGAAAATATAATCAACACCGCTCGAACACGTCGAGGCGTCGATTCGTGCTAGCTAGCAACGAATATAAGCGATGTAATCGCTTCCTGTATGGGCGCTATATAGATCGTACCCAAACAAGTTTGCGTAGGAATCCTCGGAAGTTCTGGTCTTTTGTCCGCTCAAAACGTAAAGAAGATGGATTGCCAAGCTCTATGTATTTTGTGGACTATTCTGCCAATACAGCCTCTTCCAAATGCGAGCTTTTTGCCGAGCACTTTAAAGGTGCGTTCTCCCCTAGAATCGCCACACCGCAACACATCGATGCTGCCTTACGTGACACTCCGTTAGATAGCTTTGACTTTGGAATGTTTGAGATTACTGCTGAACATGTTCGTGATGCTATTCGCAAATTAAAGCATTCTGCTTGTCCCGGACCTGACGGAATCCCGCCGACCTTGGTGAAAAACTGTTCGGACGGACTGGTGGAGCCTTTAGTCAAGCTGTTTAATCTTTCTTTGCAATATGGAACGTTCCCTGCTAGATGGAAAACCTCGAGTCTCACGCCAATTCACAAAAAAGGGGACAAATGCAACATTGCCAATTACCGCGGAATAACGTCGTTAAGTGCCTGCTCTAAAATATTTGAGATAGTTGTGAAAAACGCACTCTTCGCATCCTGTAAGAATTACATATCTTGTGACCAGCATGGATTCTACCCGAAAAGATCTGTCGCAACTAATTTAACTCAGTTTGCTTCCCTGTGTATTCGCTCGATGGACGCTGGCCTGCAAGTGGATGCTGTGTATACTGACTTTAAAGCCGCCTTTGATCGTGTGAACCATGATATTCTTCTTCATAAGCTAGAGAAAATGGGAGTATCTGCAGCCTTTGCGAGATGGTTCAAATCATATCTTACTGACAGATCTGTGTGCGTTAGGATTGGGACGTCGCAGTCCGAACCTTTCACTGCATGCTCTGGTGTGCCACAAGGAAGCAACCTTGGTCCGATATTGTTCTCACTCTTCATTAACGACGTTGCGACTATTCTGCCACCTGGTACGCGTCTATTCTTTGCGGACGACGTGAAAATATTCATGATAATATCATGTCTCGAGGATTGCCATAAGTTGCAGCATTTGCTGGATTTATTTGACGATTGGAGCAACCGAAACCTTTTAACTTTGTGCGTTGCTAAATGTAATACCATTACGTTTAGTAGAAAACTTCAGCCAATCAACTTTCGCTACACTTTGTCTGATGAAACCCTTGAACGCGTCTGCAAAGTCAAAGATTTGGGCGTAATACTGGATAGCGGACTTACGTTTCGGATGCATTACGAGGATGTAATTTCTAGGGCGAACAAGCACCTGGGGTTTATCTTCAAAATCGCCGATGGATTTCGAGACCCGATGTGCATGAAATCTCTGTACTGCGCACTAGTACGTTCGATCCTGGAATCCGCTGTTGTTGTCTGGTGCCCGTATAGCAGTATTTGGATCGACCGCATCGAGGCAGTTCAAAAAAGATTCGTTCGTCGAGCCTTGGGGCGTCTTCCCTGGCGTGACGCGGTAAATTTGCCACCATATGAGCACCGTTGCATGTTGCTGGGAATCGAAACCTTGGATAAAAGGCGTTTTTATGCTCAAATATATTTTGTGACCAAGGTGCTGAGTAATGAAATTGATTCTCCTGCCATTCTCTCTGATCTCAGCCTGTATGCACCAGTAAGGCATCTCAGAAGACGTAACTTTCTTCATCTTGAGTCGAGAAATAGTCGTTATGGACAACACGATCCGGTAAGGTTTATGTCGTCACGATTTAACGAGGTTGCTGAACAATTCGACTTCAACGAGCCTGCCAGCGCATTTCTGCATCGCCAAAGGAACGTGTTACGTAGAGTTTAAGTTTTAAGTTGTTTTAGTTAATATTATTCATTAAGACCCCAATTGATCAGATGGATTTTTACAAATATACAAATATACAAATATACAATAAAAAAAACATCTCTTTTATCCACAAAAAAAAAAAACCTCAAAAAAAAAAAATATTTTTTTTTTTCTTCCCAAAAAAAAAAAAAAAAAAAAAAAAAAAATTATTTTTTCGGTGGGGAAGAAAAAAAAAAAAAAAATGCAACACCCCACAACAACACAAATAATCCAAACAATAAAAAAATTTCAAAAAAAAAACAAAAAAAACTCTTTCCCCCCTTTTATAAATAACCCCCCCCCCCCCCATAAAAAAAAAACAAAAAAACCAAAAAAAAAAAAAATAAACCCCCAAAAAAAAAAAAATTTTTTTAAAAAAAAAAAACAAAGTTTTAAATCCAAAACCGCCACCTGGAAAAAATTTTGATGGGTTTTTGATGATCATCCGCGAGAAACCATGGAAGTTCGCTTCCCTTTTAATACTTTCTTCCCGGACAAGTAAATTACTTGATGACGCGATGCTTAACTGACTAAGAAACGCGATGCTCAACTGACTGAAAAACGCGAACCTCTTGCATTGGGACTTGTAGAAAGTCCTGTCGTAGGAAACCTGTTGGCAATGGAGTTTCAGGGTTTTCAACCGGTTGGAATGCATCATTCAGGCCCGAAATCGTTAAAATGGAGTTGAACTGGAGTCGCAGGTTACCCAGCTCAATACCGATCCTTTATGTCACCTAGTGCCGTACTCTCATCCAGTCAAACATTCATAGTTACGCGTATGAGAGCTTCCTCCTAAAAAGGAAATTTCCGTGGAAATTAATTTCCATTTTTGACTGATTCAGCAAGACGGAAATCCTCCACATCGTCTACCATAAAACAGCACGAAACAGCCGCGGAATTCAATACTGATGGTTATTCCGAGAGTCGAAGTGAGGTTTGTCTCTTGGTGAAGTGAGAAAAGTCACCTGCAGTTACGTGATTCAGCAAATCAAATGGAGAGTCACGTCACTGCAGGTGACTTTTCTCACTTCACCTAGTGACAAACGTCACTTTGACTCTCGGAATAACCCTCACTGTTTGGAATTAATCTTTTATCTTAATATTCACCTAGCGCCAACAAGAATCGGCACCTTTTGACTCGGAAACTTTTTAGAATTATTTCGAAATGTCGAACGAGTGGAATCAACACAAACCAAATCCAAACGAAGCAGGCGGAGTTCCAAAATAAAACACATACATGGACGTCATCATAAAAAAATTAGAACAATGGCGGTGAAAATGGAAAATAGTTGATCTATTTTTGGTGGTCTATATTTTTGGAACTGTTATAAAACTAGACCAAAATAATAGAACACCGCTGAAAACGGCCTAAGCCTTGGTTGGATTCGTCATTATTAAGCCTACTTGGATTCGTCGTTTTTTCTTCAATTGTCGATCAAGAAATCAGGAACATCGAAAAACGGGATTGCTTACATCGGGCGAACACGAAGCTTCACTGATCACTTCGATTCAGCTAGCACAATCGGAATGCTTTTCATTGGAATTGTTGGACCTTGCAGTCCAAGGAGAGATTGAACCCTGCTCAAAGCTGCATGCTCTGAATCCTATAATGGTAGATGGAACACTCTGCGTCGGCGGCTGGCTTGGAAATGCTTCAATTTCTCGAGCAAGAAAATATCCAATGATTTTGGATAGTCACCATCATTTTACTAATTTGATCCTGATCAATTATCATCATCGATTAATGCACAGAGGACCACAGCTGATGATATCATGTGTTAGAGAAAGATTCTGGCCATTGAACGTCAGAAATTTAGCGAGGAGAGTCACACACGAGGGTGTTAAGTGTTTCAAGGCAAAACCACGTGTTCTGGAACAGCTGATGGGAGATCTTCCAACGGAAAGAGTATCACCAGCTCCTGCTTTTCAACGAGTGGGCATCGACTATTGCGGTCCGTTCGAATTACAGCCAATCACTCGGAAGAGGATTGGAAGGAAATGCTTCCTTTGTCTGTTTGTATGCTTAGTGTGCAAGGCTGTCCACATTGAAATTGTAATGGATCTCACTAGCGATACATTTCTTGCTTCTCTTCGGAGATTTACGGCTCGACGTGGAAGATCGGAATTGATTCTTTGTGACAATGCCACCAAATTTGTGGGAGCACGAAGAGTACTACACGAACTGCATCAGATGTTTCGTCAACAAGGGTTCCAAGATCAAATGTCAGCAGAAGCCGCTAAAGATGCAATTGAATTCAAATTCATGCCTGCTAGATTACCAAATTTCGATGGTCTATGGGAAGCTGCGGTCAAATCGTTGACATATGAAGAGAGTGATCGGGGCCCGAATGCTGAAGTACGAAGAGCTGCACATATTTGTGACGCAGATTGAAGCATATCTGAATTCCAGACCGCTTACTCCACTGAGAGACGATCTTGGCGATCTAGAAGCATTGACACCGGGGCACTTCTTGATCCAACGTCCCCTCACCGCAGTGCCCGAACCAAACCTTCAGCATATATCAAAGAATAGGCTTAATAGATCAAATAATATGGAAGCGCTGGTCAACGGAATATTTATCAAACCTACATAACCGTAACAAGTGGACCATTTCAGCATTATTAAAAATCACTTTGTTTTCCCAATGAAAAACCACAATCATACTTTGTGAGTGGCCTCAATAGCATCCTCACTGTTGGTTTAAATCGGTTCAAATCGGAAATCGGTACTAATTTTCAAATATTTCACTTGACAGCTTATCGTTCACTAAAACGAACCCTGCTGCTACCCAATCCTGTTATCCAAAATCCCAGTGATTTCTCGTGGAAGTGCAGTGGACTCCACGGCTTCAACTAAACGTCTATCACATCAACATATTCCTACCCTTTCCTTACTTGACCAGCATTCGGGCGGGGCTGGCGCCTTAGTTTGGGATCACCAGTCTATCACGTCAACATATTCCTACCCTTTCCTTACTTGACCTGCATTCGGGCGGGGCCGGCCCCGTAGTTTGGGATCACCAGTTTTTACAAATTGAACATGTATGTTTTTTTTAAATTTTTTATTAGGGTGACTTTTAGCCTTCTGGGCTAGATGTGGCAACAACGGAGTAGCAACCTGGGGCGGTCAATCATGCTCATGCTCATGCATGCTCAATAAAAAATATAACATATTAGGCTGAGTCAAGGGTCATATACCCTGTTTGAAAAAAAGTAGCTCAAAAGCTAAAATACCTACATCACCAATTTTTTAACATGTTTTGTTAAAAGACCTAAAAATTCAAGAAAAAATAAATAAAAACGAGGGGGCTCTTTGGAGCCGAGACCATGAAAACCATTAAAACAAATATAATTCATGTTTTTGTAATGTATATGGCAATTTTGGTGTATTACTAAAATATTTTATCAAAAAAGAAGAATTTATTACCTCTCATTTGCGTATTTTATTATTGTAATTGGCCTAGTTATGAATTCAAAAGTTGTGAATTCAAAACAAAATGAATTCTTAAAAAAAGTCAATTTTTTGCACCACCCTAACGCCGAAATGGTCACCTTAATGACGAAATAAAAAAATATAGGTCTAATATTTTTAAATAAGGAACGAAGTTACCAATTATTGTGAAATTCTGAGCGATCGTTTACCTTTTTCTATGGAATTGCTGTATATGTGTTTTGGACTAATATTAATCTTAGGTTTCAGTTTGATTAACTTACATTTTGAATACATTTAAACTAATCATGTTGTTTGTTGTTGCACGAAGTACTTAATTAATTATAATGTTTGAAAATTGGAAATATCATTCTTATCAATATGCAACTTTAGGAGTGGACAGCAATTTTCTGCTAGAACCAAAGATGTGAAGAGAAAGTATTGATAGGTCCGTAAGCGAACGGCAGGTTGTGAAATTGAATAGAAGTAGTTGAAATTGAGCGTAGGGTATGTTTGGAAGGCGGTATCTGATCGAGTAGATAAACTCTTACTTAGCTACCACAATGCATGGTAGGCAAGAGGGAAGGGAGCATTTTGAGGTTTAATTTTTTAGGACTGTGTTTTATCCCTTGAACTTAGTTTGAAGATTGTTTTTAATGTTTATCGAAAACAAAAACATGTAACTTTAAAGTTAATATGATTAAGCTTGAACAACTACATAAATTTTATTTAAAAAAAACTAATCCCACATTTTTGCACGGTGGAAACATAAATAATTGCTGAAGATTAAAACTCAATACTAATCAAACAAAAGGTTTTTTTTTTAAGTCTATAGAAAAAATAAGGTGTAAAATGTAATATCTACCTTATTACATGAAATATCAAGCAAATCATCTTGTTGTTGTTGTTGTTGTTTATTAATGACACTTTACATCCATCGGATGCATTCTTGTTAGTTTCAATTGTTCAAAGTGTAGCAGAGTGTACAATATGAGGTGAGTGGTGTTGTTTATAATAAATATGATAAAATTTCACTTAGCTTTTTTCCTTTGGTAGGGGCTCCTCCTTATGGTTCGCCCTCGTTGGCATTTTCTCTTGTTTTTTTTCTGGTTTCTTCAATTTTCAAATATTCTTCAAACACTTGCAATATCTTCCTTCTTATGGCTTTCATCATGTTCTTTAGTTTTATCACTATCTTCATTTGCGACAGGTTTCTTTCCTTCGTTTCGTTCTATTTTTCTTCAACATGTTCTGTTTCTTTTCCGTCATCTTCTTCTTCATTATGTTTCTCCCCTCTCCTTCATCTTCCTTTCCATCTTACTTTTCTTCGTTTTCTTCCATTTCATTATCTTCCGCTTCATCACCTTTTTCTCAGTTATCTTCCTCTGCGCCATCTTGTTTTCCTCTTGGCCATCTTCTTCTCCGTCATCTTCATCTTTGTCATGTTTTTGTTCGTTTTCTTCCTTTTTATCATCTTCCGTTCCGTTATGCTTTCCTTTGTTTTCTTCCTTTTCATTATCTTCCTCCCGATCATATTTCTCTCCTTAATTTTCTTCTTCATCATGTGTGTTCTATTCCTTTTCATTACCTTCATCCCCATTGTCTTCTTCTTTGTAATCTTCCTCTCCACCGTCTTCTTTTCCGTCATGCTATTCTCCGTCTTCTTTCTCCCATAATCTTCCTTTTCAACATGTTTTTCCTCCATTAAGCTATTTCACGACTTCTTCCTCGCTATGTCTTCCTTTTTCGTTCCTTTTGATGTTTATTTTCACATACTTCTATTTTTACTTTCTATCGTTGGGATTCTTAAAATTCACTTCTGTCTCTGTTTTTCATAGTTTCCGATAAATGTAGCTATCATGCAGATACTTCAGCAATCGCTTTTCGCAATCATCGTCGTTGCACAACGCCGTATAAAGGCTTGAGGTATCGATCCCATATTTTGTCCTGGCCGCTTCAGGATTATGTGCCGAACATCCACTGTCCCACAACACTCGCATATCGGTGGTGAAGATTTCTTCAACAGGAAATCATGTGTCATCCGTGTATGACCGATGCGCAGTCGCGTGAGTACCCGCTGATCAGCGGAATTATTCTGATCGATCCACTTTTTTGTTCCTCGTTTAATCTCAAATAGTTTAATTCCTGTTAGCTGCCTCCAACGTTCAACGATGGCTTGAGTCATTGCCTTAATGGCATCCTCTTTAGGGACAGCGACATTGATTGGTAAGCTATTTATGGCTTCGTTGGCGAGTCGATCTGCTTCTTCGTTACCGTGGATGCCGGTGTGGCCGGAGATCCAACAAAGGTAAATCGAACGATTCCGTATTAGGTTTTCAATTTCCTGTCCAAGGAGGTTGTGATTTACCACATTCTATGGCCGAAAGACAACTAGCAGAGTCCGAAAGGATGATTAGCTCATTTGTTGTTCTCGACGCGTTGATAGCCGATTTTATCGCAAAGGCCTCCGCCGAAAAAACACCGCACTGTGGCGGAAGACTTAATGCTCTCTGCAAGCTGCTATTAAAAACTCCTTCACCAACTGTATTTTCATGCTTTGATCCATCCGTGAAAATAGCCGTAGCACGATGAAAACGGGTTGCCAGCAACTCCTGTAGTATGGAACGCACTCTATCCGGTGAATTTTAACCTGTCTCTTCACGTCCCACACAATAAGTGGCTTGGGTTCATACCACATTCGATTGGTTAACCGCATCCGAAAGGCGGTGTTTGGAAGTTGCATATCAACTATCCTAAGCCAGTTAGACACTCTTTGCACAACTGGAAGATCTATATTTTGTTGGTCTTTCTCCAGCATTCGGGATGCTACTCGAATCACAGCTTGCTGTACCTGTAGGTCGAACGGTAATGTACCTGCCTCAGCCATAATCGCTGGAATAGGGCTTGTGACGTACGCTCCTGAGGCGAACCGGACCATTCGGTTGTAGATAGGTGCCAGCGTTTGCACCACCGAATCCTTCGCTCTACTGACGAGCCCAATAGGAGTCGCGATGTGACAATTGCTGATCCAATGCACAGGAGAGAGTTGCGTTGTCCTCGAGGAATCTTTGCACCAATCAACTTTAGAATCCGTAGCCTAGAGTCGCATGTTGCTTTAACAGCTTTGAAATGCTGTTTGAAAGACAGTAACCGGTCGAGAGTGACACCGATAACTTTTATCCTATTCGTTTTCGGTATTGCTACTCGGTCGATGAAGATGTCGCTGCTGGGTTTTCGACGGGCGTTTGGGCTTCCATAGAATATGTTCGATTTTGCCGCTGAAATTTTAAATCCAACGCTTTTCGACCATTTGTCGACAGCTTTCACTGCAGCTTGTAAATCGCGGTACAAAGGTCGCTCCTTATTTCTTCGAACCACCAGCTATATATCGTCCTCATAAAGGAGAACGGTGACACTTTGCGGTACCACTCTGAAGATCCGCTGCATCGCAACGAGGAACAGTGTGACCGAGAGCACTGACCCTTGAGGAACTCCGTTCTCCAACAGCATTTCACGCGATAAGTGTTCTTTGACGTTTACCCGGAACGATCTGTCGGCGAGAAAACTGTTCAATATGTTGAACATGCGCCCTCCAATCTGCCATTTCCTTAGCGTGTGCAAGATGCCGTGCCTCCAAGTTGTGTCATACACTTTCGACAAATCGAGTGATGCAATTAAGCAGTGTTCGTCCCGATTGGACAGTGTTCTATCCAACTCGGACAACTGCCGGTCCTGAGTCGGACAATTTGATTTCGGAATTGGTACTATTATTCCGGTTCGCCAGCTGAAAGGAAATACACCACCACGCCAAACTCTGTTTAGCAGCTCAAGTAACGCAATCTTGACGGATGCTGATAGACGTCAAAGCATCGGATACCCTATCGAGTCGGGACCTGTAGAGACACTTTGCCCTTTGTCGAGTGCCCACAGTAATTCATCCAGAGTGAAGTCCGCATTATAAATGTCGTTGGTATCTGAATGAAAGTCCATGCGATTCCGTTCTGCTTTTTCCTTCACTGTTTGAAACAGTGGGGGATAGCTAGAGGTCGCCGATCTCTCACAGTAGTGTTGAGCCAGATCTTCTGCCACTTCTTCCGCCTTATCCGTGTACCCTTCGTTTCCTCTGATAACCACCATACTGTGCTGACGCTTTCCTCTCAGGATGTTCATTGTTCGCCACATTTCTGCCGTAGTGCTACTTGGAGATATTTTTCCAACGAAGTCTTGCCATGATCGTTCTTTAGCGTCCTTCACTGCTTTCTTAGCTGTTGCCTTGGCTTCCTGGAACTGTTTCAATACGTCTGTTATGTTTGATCCTGCTGTTCTGCTACGTTTCAGTACTCTAAGCCGGTTTCTTCGTATCTTAATAGCCGTTTCTACCTCCGGATTCTACCACGTGACCGATTTAGGACCAACTCGTCCCGACGTTCGTGGGATACTAGCTATAGCCGCTGATAGTATTCGATCGATGAACTCATCGACACTAACCTCCTCGTCCGGATTGATACTGTTGGCAGTTAACTGTTCAAAAGATGTCCAGTTCACTTGGTCTTAGAGCCATCTTCTTCGCTTTGTTCTAATCTGTGAGCATTCAGGTGAGGAAACCGTAATCGGAAAGTGATCACTGTTGTGTGTATCCGGAAGTGTCCGCCAGATGAACCTGGAATCTAGCATCTCTGAACAGATCGAGAGATCTATAACTGAAGATAGACCGGTTGCTGGATCCATCCGTGTGTGCGATCCGTCCTTCAGGATTATCAACTGTTCCGTTAGCGTCTTCTCGGCGATATAACGGCCCAATGTATTCGGCATTGCTGACCCCCAGGAGGGGTGGTGTGCATAGAAGCGACTAACAACAAAGGTGCTGGCAATTGCTCCAATAAATCATCCAGTTTGGTTTGGCAATGTTGCTGCGTATTCAGGGGGATGTACGAGGCTTTGACACTACTGTCATTGGGGTAGGAAGATGGATGCGAACTGTAATGGCTTGAAGGTCGCAGTCGATATCAATGCGTTCAAATGGAATCCCTCCACGGATGGCAAGACCCACTCCTTGTTGCCAATACCGATAATTACCGTTCTGAAGAAGCAAAGTGTAGTTCGTTCCTGCAAAGTCTGGAGCGATACCGTGGTTGTTTACTTTCGTCTCCTGCAGCGCTATGACGAACTGTTCGTGTTTGTTAATGAGCAACTTGAGTTCACCGATATTGCTACGTAGACCACGTATGTTCCACTGAAGAGCAAAACATTTCGCGGGTTGTCTACTGGATAGTGTTGCTGACGACGACGAAGATGCTGTTGACGGCCTACGCGTTGGGCCTGACATATCGACCGAGTTCCAGGAGGAAAAAGAGGTTGCACGACACACGTGACTGGTCCCACTCTCATCCCCCCGGACATCCACTCCCATTCTGGGGAGGGGGGAGGTTACTTCACGCTCTCCCTCCCCTCGCCGATTTTGGGATTCCGGTTCACTTCCAGTTCGTTCTGCGATAGTTGGTTGAGGTTGCGATGATGATGTGTCTTGGTTTTGCTGTTGACTACGAGTTTCATCGGCGGAGATGTTGATTGCGTTGTGTTGAGATAAATAACGAGATGATGTAATGGTAGGTAGGTTGTGCGATTCAGTCGCTTCATGATCGACCGCACAGGGGGATTCACCATCAACGGGTTGGGGTAAGACGTCCCGGATGGATCCTCCAGCCTGCTGCGCTCATTCTAGTAAGAGTGCAGGGGGTACTAAACTTTCCCACCCTTCTAGTCGATCTTTGTTGTTGTTTGGTTCGCTGGACAGGATGGTATTGATGGTCGGTAAACGTACTGTAGGGTTGTTCTTATCGAAGATGCTGGCTAGAGGGTGTTTCTTCGATCTCGTACTCTTCATCTATTTCTATAGCCTCCTGATCGGATATATCTTATTCTTCGTCGGTTTTCTTCAACGGTGGGCTTTGTCGTTCGGATGAGGTGTTGTTGTTTTTACTGTGTCTTTTCTTTTTCTTACGGTTGTTGCTGTCTCAGGGTTCCATTGTGGCAGGCGATCTGGTTCTGAGCTGTTCCGACTACTTGAGAATCTCCGGGCAATCTGCCTGCAGATTGGTTCTTTGAATCGATGATGGTTGACTCGGTGATGGCAGAATAGCTGATGGCGGGATCGGTACTCTGAACTTCGTTTGTTGGGACTGCTGAGATTGTGGTGGTCGATTCATCTTGATGTGGGCCAAAAGTTTTTCGATCTTTTCGTCTTTCTTCTTCATCGCATCGAGGAGCTGGGAAATTTGTTTTTTCTTATCCTGCATCTTTTTTTCTATCTCTTCCAGTTTCTTGCAATCGGTAGTCTTCTGGGCTGCGGCTGCGGCATAGTTTTCTATTCCTGCTTCAACTCGCTTGCGGGCTTCGGGGTACGTGAGATTCTTGTCAATTTTCATCCGGATAACATCCAATTCTTTCTTGTAAACCGGACATTGACGGTTATTCAGACGATGAGATCCACCGCAATTAATGCAATGGGCAGCAGCTTCACTTTCTACACCTTCCAACAACTCATGTTCGGTAGAAAAATTCAGGCAACGTTTTGGAACTGGACAGCGGACACGGGGATGACCGTAACGAACACAACCGTAGCATAATAGCGGATTCGGATAGTATGGGCGAGTAGCTACACGAAGGAGACCGTACCTTTACCACCTCAAACAAAGGCGAAAATCTTTACGCCGAAAACCGAAAAAAAATTGTATGTTCGCACTTCTGCACCCCTTCGTGGTCGGGTCAACACACTACACTGCAACCGGCTGGCAGAAAGCGTAACAATAAAACCGCACACAGAGTCCGTATACAGCAGCCAAAAGATACGGCGGCAGTAGTGAAGCACTATTATCACTGCAGCCAAGCGAGGATAGCACAATGGGCGACTGTTGTTTTGCCGTACACACGCGGTAGAAGCAGTTAGTTCGCACTTTAATTCACTTTTAATTACAGAAAAATTAACCGATTTCGATAAGATTGCTGAACACTGGCCACTATCGGCTAGTGGCTTTTGAGGAGTTATCAAGCGTGAAAAACCACAAGTAAGCGAAAAATATCCTGAGCGCGTACGCGATTGTTATTAAACGTAGCAATGTCCCGAACTCGAAAGCAAGCAAATCATGATTGTGGCCTAAAATCCATAGAAACAATGTCTTTTTACATCTATTTTTCACGAATCTCAAAACATTCACACAAACTGATCTGATTTAGGAATGTTTACCACTACCATATGCCGTCGTTCAGTTGCGCTGGATTCTAGCGGTTCGTAAGAGATCGACTGTTAAATACATTGTTTTCATTTAGTTTATAGGCCCTTATCATGAATTACTCTAGAAATGTACCTGAAAGTCTACACGATTAGTAATGTAAGCTTGTAAGATAAGGGATGCTCTATTTATTTAACTGTGCATGGCTGAATTGATATCTATTCACGCCACATTGATAATGATTAACAAGTCTTAGTCTTATTATTTGTTTATTTTTAACATGTCACTTCCTTGAAAAAAAAATAATTATTTATCAATTTCATTAAAAAAAAATAGTGTTCGTTTATATTCCAAAAACCATAAAAAATGAAAATAATTGCCAACAGCGTGTCATTTTGGAAAATTGCCATGTAAGAAATGATTACGTAAATGAACGAATTTCCACCAGAGGCAAAGATTTATATTCGCATGGTTGGCATTATGCAAATGAGTCTTTTTTCCAAAAGCAAAACAGATGAAGAAAGGATAAGTATCATCAGGGCTTGATGAATTATTCATTATGATGCTAGCGATATGTTGATGATCTTGTTTATTTGTGTTGTGCCACCGGGCCACAAAAACAAAAAGGCATAATCTTGAACTGACACATAACTTCCACCCATTTACCCTTGCCACTCATATCGTGCAGGAGGCCAGGCAAAGCGTGCGATGCTTTGTTCTAGAAGACACTCTCGTAATCATGGAGTCCTCTATTCTTGTACAACCCCTCTATGGAGTACTCTTCTATTCATCTCAATTCTAGTATCTACTATGATGGAAAATGCGTTGCTGGATTCAAAACACCTACCAGGACAGCAAATTCTTGAAAAAAGTATTTTTTACAACCACTACTATTTCAAAAGTATGCATAAAAAATTGAAGAACCTTAGTGTTTCTTATGAATTAATAATTGCTTAAAATAAAACCCAATGCTGATCAAACGAAACGTAAAATTTTTTGCTCCAAGCAAAATAGAAAAATGGTAATGATAATGAAAACTCCCGCCTACTATTCCACTTTTCTATTAATCTGCATTCTCTGCAAAGAAGTAGGCACATGGCGGATGTGGCTTGCAACAGAAAACATGGAAATGCCATAAAATTAATTACAGCATTTTGCCACGTGCTCACCTGTTTTCGAAACTCAAAACAGCACGCCTATGGTAGTTTGATGGCTAGAATCTCGACGGAATTCAGAAGAACCCGCTGATGCAAGAATAAGTTGATTCAACCATCACCACCACAGTTACGGTATGATTATGGATCATCCACCGCAGTAACCATTGAGTTTGCCATTCATTATTCAACAACCGCTGGAAACGCAAGGAAAAAGGTGACAACTTGCCATTTTCTATGGCCATAATATGCTAAGTGAGGCGGAATTTGAATTCACAAACCTGCTGCGCCGGAATAGAAGCTTGAAATGGAATGATTACAAAATCATCATTATAATATGAAAATGAATTGAATTATTCATATTTCTCCACTTGTCTGTGCAGTTTTCAACCGGTATACAATATGAGGACTCTAGAAAAGTTCAATGGAAATGAAGATAATGAAAGAAAACCTCCAAACTGAATCCTCCGGCATACAATGGAGTTCATTAAGCACAAACAACCGATAATGAAGGGAGATCTCCACGAATACAGGGTAATATTTTTAAGAATATGATCGATAATACATAGATTTTGCATCTATATCACAATATATTTTAGACAGTGCGTTAAGTTTTCATGATTCATTTTTTTAGTTCCTTGATTATCGAGATTTTCAGCCCTGGGCTGGTTCATCTCCCGTCGTAGTCACTCAAACACCTTTTGGGTATTTTCGTAACTTGTCGGGGGGGGTGAGAACTCGAGACTATGCGAGGTATGGATGTTAACCTCTACGCCGGGGTCGCCCCCATATGATTCATTTGAATTCGACCGCACACAAACCATCATTCGAGACTAACAACCCTTCTATTCATTAGGGGTTTGAAAATGGCCAAAACCTTCAACTTTACATCTGGTGTGATTTGTTAATTTTAAACAGCGTTTATTGTAATTTGTAAAAGTTATTGCTCAGTGCATAGACCGTGCTTTCATGTTAAAATTGCGTATCCACACAGAAAAAAAAATTAATTTTAACTAGCGCGTAAAATTTCTCCTCGTTTAATTCTATGCATTAGGAGGCTTTAATAACGAGATTGTTTGCAATCTTTCATGCGCCATACAACAATGTGCACAGCCTTTCATACAACAGGCTAGAATCAGGCGTTATCTGCCTTAAATTTACATGAAATATTCCATTATTTTCTGCCAAATTTACACAGAAAAAAAAAAAAATGTATATATATATATATATATATATATATATATATATATATATATATATATATATATATATATATATATATATATATATATATATATATATATATATATATATATATATATATATATATATATATATATATATATATATATATATATATATATATATATATATATATATATATATATATATATATATATATATATATATATATATATATATATATATATATATATATATATATATATATATATATATATATATATATATATATATATATATATATATATATATATATATATATATATATATATATATGTATATATATCTCACGATGTTATCTGAGCCTTCATTGAAAATATGTCGCCATAATTAATTGCCGTATGCATTATTCAATTTAAAATACCGTAAACAACTAGAAGCGCTGCCTTCATTGAAAGATATATCTTATTAATTCCAATCTTCCAGCTTGAATTCACATTTGCAATCGATAACATATAATTATTCAACACGTACAAATTTTTTTCTTCTTAAACGCTTGAAATTTAAATGATCTCGATACAATTCGGTACCACCGATAAGCTTGTCAAGTTAGAATCACCAGCGAGTGAGCGCCATATTGTGTACATGCTTGCTCGGGAGTGAAGCGTCCACAGATAAAAAGAAACATTGAATTTTCTGCGTTTTCTAATGCACATAAAGGGAATGCTAGATTTGGCAGAAAATAATGGGATATTTCATGTAAATTTTAGCCAGATAACGCCTGAATCTAGTCTGTTGTATGAAAGATTGCAAACTTTGTTGTATGGCGCATGAAAGATTGCAAACAATTTCGTTGTGTACGCCTCCTTTGGCTTGGAATTAAACGAGGGTAAATTTTACGCGCTTGTTAAAATTTCTTATTTTTTTTCTGTGTGGAGAATAATGTAGAACGTTTTAAAAGTGTACGAATAATATGTGTGAGACTGTGGAAATAGTATCAAAAGTGTTTATTTTATGAACCACATCTGAATTCAACAAATACTGCATTTTTTCAAGTGTCCAGCCGACAAATGTGTCGGCAAAGCTATGCAAATCACAAACGTCAACATCTCTTAGGAATAATTGGAAAAAGATACTTAGAATCAAAAAGAATTAGCTTGAAAAATTGTTTTAAAAAGTAAATGATAAAAATGCTTGAAATAAATCACCTATTTCCTTCACACTACCAAAATGTCATGAAAATTCCTGTCTCCTGAGACCGACACATGCAAGCGTCCTTTAGCCCATAAGAATGAGTTGAAAGAGATGAGAAAATAAATTCAATCAAACGCATCTTTTGTCGAATTGCGTGTTTGTCAGTTTCGGAAGAGTTAATTTTACACGAAATCTTTTTTTAAGTTCCCCGACTTTTTACAAACATGAATTAGGTCTCGTGTAACATTCAGAATTTCTAAGAGTGTTTATATTGGAAGGAAAAAAACAACAACAAAATTCTAACTTTATAAAATCTGAATCCAAAGTTTACAGCTGGTTTTGAATTTACAGTTCTTATAAAGTAACGAGTAATTTTACAGCGAACATTCTTCAGTGCGGTGAATTTAAGATCACTCGTAAATTTCTAACGAATATAATGGAGGTAAATTTATTACATCCAAGTCGTCATTATTTTACAGGTTTCATTCGAACTGTGTAGCATTCCCTTTGTGTGCATTAGATAACGCAGAAAATTCAATGTTTCTTTTTATCTGTGAAGGAACTCACCCCCATACACTCATAAAAAGTCATATGCAAATGACGGGAGCGGTGCATTGGACATAAATTTACGTCTGTTCTGAAAATCATATAACCGTTAAAATAAATTGAAAGTTTACATGCCATGACGTAAATGTGAGTTATGATACACAAAATTAGATTTTCCTAATGCAAGTGCATTGTAATTTTAGGTTATTTTAAATGCATTGCTTTGCCTACTTTTGATCATAATTAATTTAGATTAATTAAGATTCAAAAATTGATTCTTAACCCTTATGTGATCGACAGGGTACCCGGGAACCTTTTTATGTTTTACATTACGAAATTTTATAGTTTATTTTAAAACAGGAAGCTGAAATTCAGTAACATCTTAATAAAAGTTGGAAGGCAACTTTTGGAATAAAAACATTTCGTATAGCAGCAAGGGGGGCCGAAGGCGGGGACTTCGATTTGTTTTACCCCTTAAGTGATCGACAGGGTACCCGGGTACCCACCAAATTCAAATGCTTATAACTCTGGAAATTATTGACCGATTTTAATTCTTTTGGCACCGATAGATTCAAAAACTCATTCACTTTAGGGAAATTTTAAGCAATGACCATTTGAGTTCATCTGGTTCCAGTAAATCCGGGTTTCCAGGGCTGTGTTTTGGTACGGAGACACAATTTTGGAAAATCTATTGAATTTCGTGGAATGGATGCCTTAATCTTTAAAAAAATTCCTAGAAACTATTTCTATTCCATTGTGGGTAATATGCCAACTTGTTTCTGGAACGGCCATTCTGTAACAGGTTCCCGTGGGGCTATAGTGGCCATGAACAAAATCCTACTGGAGAAATTCAATGAATTTTGATTCCCATATTGCCAGGGTTTCCTTCTAAATATGTTCATGGCCACTCGAGGCCCCACGGGAACCTGTTCCGGAAAGACAGGTCCGAGGACAAATCATCAGATGGCCACAAAACGTTGAGAAATATCCTACTGGAGAAGTTTAATGAATTTTGATACCCATATTGCCAGGGTTTCCTTCTAAATATGTTCATGGCCACTCTAGGCCCCACGGGAACCTGTTACAGAATGGCTGTTTGACAAGTCAACATATGACCCACAATGGAATAGAAACAGATTCTGGAATAATCCCAAAGATTTTGACCTCCATTCCAGGAAATTCAATAGATGTTCCAAAATGGTGTCTCCGTACAGGACCACAGCCCCGGAAACCCGGATTTCAGGGTACCAGATGAACTCAAACGGACATTGCTGGTAATGGTCATGGAGCAAATAAGTTTTGAAATCTAAAGGTGCCAAAAGAATTAAAATCGGTCAATAATAGCCAGAGTTATTATCATTTGAATTCGGTGGGTACCCACACACTTAGAAATAATGAATTTTACACGAGACCTAATTCATGTTTGTAAAAAGTCGGAAAACGTAAAAAGAGATTTCGTGTAAAATTATGTCTTCTGAAACTGACAAATACGCAATTCGACAAAAGATGCGTTTGATTGAATTTATTTTCTCATCTCTTTCAACTCATTCTTTTGGGCTCAAGGACGCTTGCAATGTGTCGGACAGAAATTTACATGACATTTTGATAGTGTGCAGGTACCCTGTCCATCACATAAAGGTGTTTTTTTTATGTCGAACACATAAGGGTTAAACATCATCTTAACCTTACCCGCCAATGGCACGAAAAGATCATTAACTGGGGAAAGAGTAATTCATTTTTATAGAAATTATGATCTTCGAGCGGTTAGCACAAGAATATATCACAATGCACTTAAAATGCAAAAAAAATAGCCCGTTCAATGATTGGCCATCTAGCCAGAAAATAAGCATACTTGCGTGAATGTGTTACGTCACTCAACCAAGTGGCGGACAGTGATGAAAAATTTAGTTTTGTTTGTTTCTTAGGCGATGAGGCCGGTGCTTCCCTGACATGCTACGAAGGATTCCACTTTGAAATTAACTGCGCACTGGCATGCTCTACACACTACCAAAATGTCATGTAAATTTCTGTCCCCTGAGACCGACACATGCAAGCGTCCTTTAGCACACAAGAATGAGTTGAAAGAGATGAGAAAATAAATTCAATCAAACACATCTTCTGTCGAATTGCGTATTTATCAGTTTGAGGAGACATAATTTTACACGAAATCTTTCTTTACGTTCCTCGACTTTTTACAAACAGGAATTTTCGTGTAAAATTCATAATTTCTAAGTGTGTAGGAGATTTTGGTAGTGTGTATATTTCGATGCACTTGAAAGTGTTTTAAATAAATTGTGGTGTTTCCGCACACCATATAACAAGCTTATCAAGACACCATTCCGGATAAATTTATCACGACATGTGAAATGGACTTTGAGAATTGCACAACGGGTATGCTGAAGTCGACGATAATGACTTGACGTGTACTTGTTTGTGTTATTAGATGTTTCGAATTAGGATTTAAGAAGACATCCAAATGAACTTAAAACGAGAGCATATGTAAATTTAAGTTTCAATTTTTACAGGTTGTAAGGATTACGTAACGCGTAAAATTAATTAGTTTTAAGAGCGTATTCCAAATTATATAAATTGGCCATATCAAACAAATAAGGTCAATGATAATAAAGACGATGTAATATTTATTGAGCTTTTGAAACGTTCTAAAAGTTGAAATTCTGTTGTTCTGCAATATTATTATATGAATAACAGAGCGACGATGCGTTACTTCTACTAAGGCTGAGGTTCATATGGCTTCAGGTTCAGGTATTGACTAAAATATTTACCTGCACTTAGTAATTCAGAAAAAGCATCAAAAAAGGATAGAAGTGCCACTAAATTATTAAGGCCTGTGCCAACAAATAATGTGTGATCAGCATTAAAAATTTAGAAATGAGCAATAATAGATGAGAAATGATCTTTGGATAATCTAATTGTGACCGGTAAATCTGTCAAATAAAGCAACAGCTATTAGTATATGTGCAAATAAATATGGCTTTATTTCCGCCAAATGATATAATTTGAGCACTAAACTACTCGCATGTGTCTTGGAATTTTTATTTGATTTTCCCATAAAAATAGTAAAATGAGCAATAAATAACTGAATAACCACAATAAAAAAAACTCAAATGTCCTAGGTAGTAGATACAGTTACCCATCTTTAAATTCTAACATAATTTGATATCGTCAAAACTTTCCCATGAAATATTCAACAACACCATTTGAAAACTAAATGGGTTCCAGAGAGCAGAAAATAAATCCAGGCAAAAAATTGGGAATGAGCCATAAAAACTTGTGATGTGTTTTAGGACAAATAAAAAAAATCATATGGAAGAGGTAAAATGAGCAATGAATATTCAATAATGCGCAAAAGACAATGATATTTTTGCAAATGGACTTACCTTGTGATCAAAAAGTTCCGGTAATTTGAAAAAAAAAACGCATTTATTTCAATTTTTAATTGATATCTTTATTATCGCCTTCAAAGTACTCGCCATTAGAGGCAACACACATATGCCAGCGCTTTATCCAATCATCCATACATTTTTTATAGGCCGATGAATGTATGGCTTTCAGTTCTTCCAGCGAATTCTTTTTTATCGCATCAATCGATTCAAAACGCCTACCTCTGAGCGGAATTTTCAGTTTTGGGAAGAGAAAGAAGTCGCACGGGGCAAGGTCTGGTGAATATGGTGCTTGTTTGATGGTATTGGTGGAGTTCTTGGCCAAAAATTCACAAATAGTGAGCGCGGTGTGTGATGGAGCGTTATCGTGGTGTAAAATCCACGAATTATTGCGCCACAATTCTGGCCTCTTCTTTCGAATTGCCTCACGCAAACGTCTCATAACTTGTAAATAATACTCTTTGTTAACCGTTCGACCTTCTGGAAGGAATTCAGAATGGACGACACCGCGAAAATCAAAGAAAACGGTCAGTAAAACTTTAATTTTGGAGCGACTTTGTCGTGATTTTTTTGGTTTCGGCTCATCTTCGGCGCGCCTTCGGACGATTGTTGACTTGTGAGCATATCAAATTCATATACCCACGTTTCATCACCAGTTATGATGCGTTCCATGAATGTGGGATCGCTATCTGCGTTCGCAATCATCTGTTTAGCGACCTCAACTCGATGCTGTTTTTGCAAAAAATTCAGCTCTTTTGGAACAAGTCGTGCTTCAATGCGTTTCATGCCCAGAATTTCCGTCAAAATGTGTTCGGTCGATCCAAATGAGATATCAAGGAGTGCAGCTATCTCCCGAATGCTAATTGAGCGGTTTTTCATAACTAAATTCTTCACGGAAGCGATGTTTTCATCGGTAGTTGAGGTCGATGGTCGTCCAGAACGCGGCATGTCACTCACGCTTTCACGGCCTTCTTTAAAGTCTTTGTGCCAAACAAATGTACGATTTTGTGACATAGAGTCCTCACCAAAGGCTTTTTGCAACATTCTGAGCGTTTCCGCTGCAGAAAATCCGTTTGCAACACAAAATTTCACACAAACGCGTTGTTCCAATTTTTTATCCATGGTAAAAATCGCCGAGCGTCTATTTTTCGACTAACAAAAGCAGTTGTCAAAACAAAACTAATGGATAATTTGCTCTCACACTTTGACAGAATATCAGAACTAGTGTTGCCATCTTACACTAAAAAGATTTTACCGAAAAAATAAAGGCGGCCTTTTTAAATTGAAAATTACCGGAACTTTTTGATCACAAGGTATGACCGTACACATTCCAAATAAGAGTTGTTGAGCATCTACAATTGATATTTTTATCAAATGATATGTTGAGTTTACCAATAACCATAAGACTGTCACTTGAATGGAAAAAATATTGATACTTATAAATACGGTTGATAAATGTATCCATGCCGAGGAAAAGTACAACAATCAACCTGTGATAATTTTGAAATAGTCTTCAAACCATTATCAATGTTCAGGCGCACAAATCAAAACAGCAATCGGAAATAAAAAAATATGATCAATTTTATAATATAAAGCAGCACTTAGAAAAAGACTACTCATTTGAATGGCTTACATTTTTCAAAGCAGATTGGTAGCAACGCCAGTAAATTCTTATTGTTGAGGTTCATCTCCCGTCGTAGTAACTCAAATTCCCTTTTTGGGTATTTTCGTAACTTGTTCGGAGGTGAGATTCGAACTCGTGACTTTGGCGTGAGAGGTATGGATGTTAACCACTACGCCGGGGTCGCCCCCAATGACCCTGTATACCCCGGATCAAGTTGACGCAAAGATTACGTTTTTCGTTGGAGCGGCTTTATCTTCCTAACATTTATGTTCCTTCACCTTAACAGAACGCCAGTTATGATAACTTTTTTAAGTTCATAGAGACTCCTTACAACGTTTGTAATGCACCGCAACTGTGAAATCGTTAAATGTTGGAAAAATAACCAACAAACTAAAGGGTGTCCACGATGAAATTGCCACACTATGAAATTGCTCTAACTTTTTAACCGTTGGGTAGAATTTAATGAAAATTTGGGTGGATTTAGTTCATAGTGCATTATTTACATCCTGCAAGTTTCTGTGATCAAAACTCGCGGAAATGGAGTCGAAAGAACAGCTCGTGCGTGATAAAATCTTGCGCATTCATCACGAGAACAAGGATCTCTCGCATCGTTCCATCGCTAAAACGTTGGGAATCGCGAATTCCACGGTGTCGCGAGTGATTAAGCGGTTCAAGGAACGGTTGACCACCGATCGGAAGCCCAGAAGTGAAGGAAAAAGTATTCCGTACAACACCAAAAATCACAACCGCGTAGTTGGGGCCTTCAACCGAAATCCGAACGCCTCCGTTCGGGATGTGGCTAAGAAGCTGCACCTAAGCCGAAGTTTTGTCCAGAAGGCCAAAACTAAGGCTGGGTTTCGAACGTTCAAGGTACAAAAGGCCCCTAATCGCGACGAGAAGCAGAACAAGTCCGCCAAAACCCGTGCCAGGAAGTTGTACCTCAACATGCTGACGAAAGTTGAATGCTGCATCATGGACGACGAAACATATGTGAAGGCTGACTTCAAACAGGTCCCCGGCAACCTGTTTTTCACGGCCAAGGATAAGTTCAGCGTTCCGGAGCATGTCCGCACTCAGAAGATGTCCAAATTTGCGAAGAAATTCCTGGTTTGGCAAGCCATCTGCACGTGCGGGAAGCGGAGTGCACCTTTTGTGACCCAGGACACGATGGACGGACAGGTGTACATAAAAGAGTGCCTCCAGAAGCGGCTGCTTCCTCTCCTGAAGGCCCACAACGTCCCAACAATCTTCTGGCCGGATTTGGCCTCATGCCACTACTCCAAGGACGTGCTGAAGTGGTATATAAGGTCAATTTCGTGCCACTTCAATATATAAGGTCAATAGTGGACAATAAGGTCAATTTCGTGCCGAAAATGTTCAACCCTCCCAACACTCCGGAGCTCCGCCCCATCGAGAAGTACTGGGCGATTATGAAGCAGCACCTTCTTAAACGACCTAAGGTAGTGAAGACAGTCGAGGAACTGAAGAAACTATGGGTTTACATGCAAAAAACGGTTGATTCACAGGTTGTGCAGAATTTTATGGCTGGGGTTAAGGCCAAGGTGTGGGCATTTGCGTATGGACTGTAAATAAAATACGAGTAAAATGGTAAAATGAAGTTTAATAGTTATTTCTCAATCCCTGAAAATTTGATGGCAATCGGATGAAAACTCGAATTTTGCGAATCAATTTTGTGTGTGGCAATTTCATCGTGGACACCCTTTAATTAAAATTGATATGTCCCCATTTACAGACTGTCCGACTTGTCATACACTACGATATACAATTAGTTTGATTTTTTCAATTCTATTTTTATTTTTATCTGGGCGATTTGATCTAATCATTTGCCAGTTATTTGTTATTTTTTCAAAAGTTCATTGCAAATTTTGAATTTAGAAATGCTCCTTTGCTTTGATTGGTTAGAAAATTGCTTGATGTTTCATCGCGAATTTGGTGAGAATTTACTGGCGTTGTTACCAATCTGCTTTGAAAAATGTAAGCCATTCAAATGAGTAGTCTTTTTCTAAGAGCTGCTTTATATTATAAAATTGCTCATATTTTTTATTTCCGATTGCTGTTTTGATTTGTGCGCCTGAACATTGATAATGGTTTGAAGACTATTTCAAAATTATCACAGGTTGATTTTTGTACTTTCCCTTGGCATGGATACATTTATCAACCGTATTTATAAGTATCAATATTTTTTCCATTCAAGTGACAGTCTTATGGTTATTGGTAAACTCAACATATCATTTGATAAAAATATCAATTGTAGAAGCTCAACAACTCTTATTTGGAATGTGTACGTTCATAAGTCCATTTGCAAAAATATCATTGTCTTTTGCGCATTATTGAATATTCATTGCTCATTTTACCTCTTCCATATGATTTTTTTTATTTGTCCTAAAACACATCACAAGTTTTTATGGCTCATTCCCAATTTTTTGCCTGGATTTATTTTCTGCTCTCTGGAACCCATTTAGTTTTCAAATGGTGTTGTTGAATATTTCATGGGAAAGTTTTGACGATATCACATTATGTTAGAATTTAAAGATGGGTAACTGTATCTACTACCTAGGACATTTGAGTTTTTTTTATTGTGGTTATTCAGTTATTTATTGCTCATTTTACTATTTTTATGGGAAAATCAAATAAAAATTCCAAGACACATGCGAGTAATTTAGTGCTCAAATTATATCATTTGGCGGAAATAAAGCCATATTTATTTGCACATATACTAATAGCTGTTGCTTTATTTGACAGATTTACCGGCCACAATTAGATTATCCAAAGATCATTTCTCATCTATTATTGCTCATTTCTAAATTTTTAATGCTGATCACACATTATTTGTTGGCACAGGCCATAATTATTGAGCGGCACTTTTTTAATTTTTTATTGCTCAAATCTTTCTTTTAATTGATGATTAATTATGCTGCCTTCAGGTATTCGTTGTAGATGGGCCCAGTATAGTAAGTGGGTAATTCGAATTTTCTTCACAATTGTCTTTCCTTCTTGCATCTTGCCTATATCATTGTCATTTGCCGCCATCTTCATCGGTTGTTTATCATTTGAGCTGTAGTATAGGTCTGGCACTATAGTAACCTCCATATCTCGAAGGCGATCCCGATTGTGCTTCGTTAATGGTGTGACTTTTAGGCCATATAGCACGATTGGAGCAACTATCACGTGGTATATGCGGGTAGTCGTTTTACACTTTAGCTTAAAGTTTTTAATGAAGTTCAGCACACTGCGGTACTCTCTGAATGCCTTTGAGATTCATTCCGCTACTGATGATGATGATGATGATGATGGTCCCGCCCTTACCCCTACAAAGGTTTGAGCTAGACGATTTTATCTCTAAGATAATTAATTTGGTAACAATTCAAACCAGTTATGCAAAAAAAAAACGAACTGATTTCATCTACAGATATAAATTTCTTCAAAAGTATCCATTTGCTTCACAGTGACATAATCGTGAAAAGCTTTGATGTTAACCACAAAAATTCGCAAGTATTCCCAGCGATCAAGACATTCTGTTGCAATTCAGATCCAGTAAAATGACATTATCAAAAGACAAGCCAATATACGATCCTGCCCGTTACAGAGCCAATGCAGTTCCAACACTAATGGAGCCGCCAGCTTAGTTTAGGGCTGGCCAAGAATATCTCACCAAGGATGTCAAGAATGTTTCCAAACCGAAAAAATCCTGGACCGGCATTAGTCAAACTTTTACTTTCAACCACAAAAGAATTGACGAAGAATTCCCCGACATTCAGCCAGACAACTCGCTACTATTTCATAGGACCATCTAAAGCATCAAAGGCCAATTTTTTTTAACGAATTCACAAAGAAGTCCATCATATCTGTATACCGCGCGCGAGGCTCAAACAATTGTAGACTACTTTCTTTATTTATTTTTTTAAACTAACACAACATTATACAAATTTCCATCATCATCACTGTGACGAACAAAATAGTGAGTATTGTAGTATTGTGAACGTGAAAAAATAAAATTTAAAAAATAAAATAGCCAACTCATTATAATCCGTTTGTAAAGAACTTCGTCAGATACATTCTTCGTTTTTACAAAAAAAAGCAACTTAAATGTACAAAAAATGGTCCACACAAAAAAAATCCGTTTTATAATAGTAAAACATCGTCAGGTACAATCTTCATAAATATTTGAAAAAAAAAAATTCGCTTGCTGCTCAGAATATAGTTTTAACGTGTGAAATACATAGTCTTTTAAATTCTGAAATTGTTGGTGCACGTTTAATGTGTCTTGGCATCGAATTGAAAACATTTATTCCTTTAAAATATAATGAGTTTTGTGAAGCACATGTCAAGAAATTCGGTGTTCTTATTTCATCCGCGTTTCTAGTATTATATCTATGAAAATCACTTCCTCTTTCAATTCGATCACACAAATATCGAGGAAGCAAACCATTAACTACTTTAAAAATGAACATCATAGTTAAATACACTATTCTTTGCTTCACTGATAGCCATTGTAAAGCGTCTAACATAAAAGTCGAGGAAGTGAATCTGTTACATCTTAAAATCAAGCGCATTATTTTATTCTGCAAACGCTGTAACCTCAATATATGTGTTTGGTTGGCCAAGAATAAAATGGAAGGGCAAAACTCTAAATGAGGGGAGATGATGTGAGCGTTGAACTTTAGCTTGTCATCAATAATCACGCCAAGATATTTAATCTCCCGAACGCGATCAATTGTCTCACCATCAATCGTAACTGAGACATTCTCATTTACTCGATTCTGTGAAATAACCATAAATTTAGTTTTACTTATATTCAATTTCAATTGCTTACATTTCAACCATCTACTTAGAAAACGCAAATCTTCGTTCAAATGGGTAACGGCTTCATTTAAATCTTTAGCTGCAATGAATAACACAGTGTCATCTGCAAACAGATTAATGTCACAAAATCGTAAAACACGTCGCATGTCCATTAATATACATAATAAACAAAAGGGGCCCTAATACACTTCCCTGGGGCACATCAAGGTTATTCCCTACGGGACTGGAAACAGAATCATTAAAAACAGTCCTTTGAGTTCTGCCAGACAAATAGCTTCCAAACCATCTGTATGCAGTACTCGAAATTCCAAAGCGCTTTAATGGTTTCAACAACAAGGGCCTAGAAATTGTTTCAAAAGCGCATTTCAGATCCAAAAAACAGCAAAAATTGTTTGTGTACACTCTAAGTTATCTTTCCATTTTGCTAATACTAAATTTAACGCGGTTTCACAAGAATGGCCTTCCCGGTAGCCAGATTGTTCCGAAATCAACAAAGAATTACAATTCAAATATTCTAACAACTGGCCTTTCACAACAAGTTCTAAAATTTTCTCTAATGTGTGCAACATGTTGATAGGACGAAACTCTTCGGCTTTAATCGTCCCAGCAACCTTTTGAATCGGAACAACCAACGATTCTTTCCACACTTCAGGCACGTGCCCAGTTTGCAATGATTCATTAATAAGGTCCAGTAAAGTGTGACCAATGACATGAAAGCAATCTTGAATAACTCTAGCATTAACATTATCTACTCCAGCCGTTTTTCCTAAGGAAAAGCAAATATTTCTAAGCTCATCTATTGTGATCGGGTGAAAACTTTCAAATCTGCAATTAATATTAACTGGCTGGTCTAATTCATCAGGTTCATCGACCAATTCAATTGATTGGTTGATCAATGAAACGCTATTGACGAAATAATCATTAAACATAGATGCAATTGCTTGTTCTATTGTGCCTTCAAAAGTTATGGACCGCGGTCTGCAATAATGATTTCAAAATTTTCCATAACTCTCTGCTGTTGTTTTGATGTTGATCAATTTTCCTTTGTATATATTCACAACGAGTTTTTTTTAATGGATTGTGAATATTTATTCCGCGCGATTGTGTACTTATTCCAATGATTATCACTATTAGATCTACAAAATTTTTTGTGCAATTTATCCCTCTTGCGTTTAAGACGCAAAAGATCCAAATTGTATCAGCTGTTCGAGTTCTTCAAAGAAACAAATTTTTGTTCAACTTATTTATACACGTTTTCATGGTATTAGTAAGAACAGCTGCAGACTCATCTAAACTACCGCTCGTGATTGGAAAATCCACGCTTCTCTGAACAAGGTTAGAAACAGCCTGTTTTGAATATTTCCTCCAGCACTTCAATTTCACAAAATCATCGCTATTATTCAAGTTATTCTCAATTACGTTAATACCTACTGTCTCATGATCGGTTATTTTCAAATCAGTATCGACAACTGAACAAACAGAATCAAAATTAGAATAAACATGATCAATCAAAGTTCTACTGTGCCTGGAAATTCGCGTATATTCATCTACCGTTTGTCTTAAATTGAAAAAGTTAGCTAAATGCTTCAAATGATTCGAATTATTATTATCACGCCAATTTATATTGAAGTCACCAGCTATTATATTTAATTTACTCGAATCAAGAAATACCTCAAGCCAGTTCTCTAAAATTTCAATAAAACGCTGGTCACTAGAGCTAGGAGAGTGATATAAAACACCATAGTTACTCATCATCATGCCACGTACAACTGTTATGCCCAAGACTCAGTTACCATCAACCATTTCGTTGTGGCGAAGATTGAATTGAACTGATTCTTTGACATAAATAGCAACACCGCCAGTATGTCTAGAATGTGATAAACAAGCAGCAACATTATATCCCGGAATGCAATATCGATCAAAGGCTTCAATTTCAACAATGTGAGTTTCTGCTAACAAAACCAAATGTGGACGTTTTTCTTCTACAATCTGACGTAATACTACGTAGTTTGTTGACAACCCCGCAATATAGAAATACAAAAAATTAAATTGATTACCATTCTGCCTGGAACTCGGTTGCTATTTATTGAAACGCAAGCTGCTTTTCTTTTGTTCAAAAAGTCTCTTGTACACCAAACATTGAGAGCTAAATGCGGCATGGTTTACGTCCAAGTTAATTTTACGTTCTTTATTCATTTTCAAACAATTAACACATTTCAAAACAGTTGACGTACACTCCGATGTCTTGTGGTTTTGACTACACCGAGAGCATGTATCACAGTTTTTGCAATCAATGCTCTTATGTCCAAATTCTCCACATTTGAAGCATCTCAGAACATTAATGTCAGGATACACAAAGCACCGATCAAAATCTACATTTACTTCATTTGCTTTTAACATACAATTATATGTATCCAAATCAACTTCAAATACCGCACTAAACTTTTTGTAAATGAACCGTGGATTTTCGTAAATTCTAACTACTTTTACATCATTTATTGCGATGTTTTCATTTCGACTTTTCAAATAGTCTATGAAAACATCGGAGGATAATTGACGGCTCATGCCCACTACTTTCAATCTTGGCACCGACGTGGGAACAACAGTACTATAATTTTCACCCAGATTGCTTTCAATACCATTTTTCACATTAATTACATTTGCTCCGATGGCTAATTCAACAATAATGACACCACCTTTCCATTCCTAAAATTACTAATTTTGTGTGTTTTTGGATCTAAATTAGTTTTCACAAAATAACAAGTATCATCGCAAGCTTGTTTGGACTCTTTTGGTTTGATCACAATGACCGGACGAGCCTTACGATTGCTTTTTTTACTACTATTACCTTTAATATTACTATTTTGTTTACTTTTATCATTCACATTTTCATTGCGCCTCTTTACGACATCCGCAAAAGTTGCGTTGCCTTGAAAAACATCATCAATTGCATCGTTATCGCTTGTTTGAATTTTACGCTTTTTGCCAATTTGCAACAGATCGGATTCGGAATGAATCGCCTCAGACCGCGCGCGGGCATCATTCATTACAGCTAAACTTTTTCGCGCATTAATCTCCAAAACTGAACTTGTCATAGCATCAAATTTCTCACAGATTAATTTATCAAAAGACTTGTTTATACTTTGTCTCAAATGTTCCATCCCGTTTTTCAACGCGTCGTCTATTTGGGCAGAAATTTGATCTCGCATGCAAGTGATCGAGTCCGAAAGTTTTTTCATACCTTCCTCCATCCGCTTAGCATCCGAGATCGCATCTTCTTGCCTACCACAACACTGGTCTGATAGACAGTCTACACATTTAAAGCAAAGGTTTGCATTATCGGTCACAAGCTTTGCCGTTCCTTTCGTAAGTGGTGTACACTTGTAATGGAATACAGGCGCACACTTACCCACACAAGTTAACGGCAGATCAGCCGCAACCATTCCCTCATTGCATGTATAACAACAGGCCATTGTCAAGCAGTAGGCTCAAAACACATTATACGTCGACGCTACCGATAACCAACGACCTTACCAAAGAAAAAGACAAGGCAAAAAAATTGCACAGATGGTCTCCCGGGGCGCCGGTTGAACGACCAATAAAATTGAAATTTAATTAGAACAAGCTGCAATCGTAACTGTTCTTTATCTTAGCCTGATCACAAAAACACTCTGGATGCGCGTTAGAAAATTTCTTTTGCGTATCGCAACACTTTTTACACGTAAAATAATTAAAAATTATGAGCACAAAAAACACAACACTATTCCGTTCGTCATCACACACACTGCCTCCCGACGGTTCAGGGAGTTTGTGAGGAAAATCCCTAAATATTTCATCCTCGTTATAACTCGTATGATGTAGAGCCCAAAGGTTGCTTGGCGTGGTGGGTCTCGTGCCACCGTTACTAATGGGTCTCGTATGAGAACTTTGGCCTTATTCACGTTAAGTTCCAGTTCAAATTATTGTAACGCGGGAGTTAAGATTTAGATCGGACGCTTACTTCGAGCTGGATGTGTTAGCAGTCCAATAATATCATCGACGTAAACCCGTAGGCAGGGAAACCAGATAGGACCGGACTGACCTAATGATAACTCTTTCATTTCACGATGTACTTAAGTGAGTGCTTTATCTAACAGGTATACAAATAATTTTGGAGACAACCGACATCCTTGCTTTATTCGGCGCACCTTGTGATATTCATCTGTTCTTTGTCCAAATCATTGAAGTGGGTTTCAGTTCCTTGATTTCTGAGATTTTCAGCTCTGGGCTGGCTCATCTCCTGTGGTAGTCACTCAAATACCTTTTTGAGTATTTTTGTAACTTGTCCGGGGGTGAGGCTTTTCTGTTAGGCAGCATTTCACAATTCCTTTTATGAAATACACCGGAACCCCTGTGCCAGAGTGAGAGACACTGAACAGAGAAGATGACTCTGAACCCTACTCCTCTAAACTCCACCAAGAGTCTAACGTTGCCTGTATCCCCCGGATTCCACTGGAAGTGACTACTTCGGGAGGAGGCTGTGATTATGCCCTTTGCTTGTTGCCAGGCCTAGCTAGTCGCGCTAGTTCGCTGATCTCATCACCATAAAACTTCTGCTGCTGCGCACTCCGGTTCTAGATGTACTACTCTTCTTGTGGACCAGTTGGATTGCCGAGGTTCGTCCAGCAATTCCGGTTGGAGGGTGACTTTCGGTTCACTGGCACCCCGACGACCCTGAACTGGCGGTTTGTCACAATCGGTGCTACTTGGCATACTCCCCGACGGTGGAGATAGCCTACTCTGGCGGAAGGATTCCCCGACGAAAGAATATCTCCCGAAACCGTTAACGAACGCGATATGCTTGCTTCAATGTTGTCCGGTAGTGTCGAGGTCGGTCCAGCGATTCCAGTTGGAGGATTGCTTCCGGTTCCCTGGTGCCCCGACGACTCATGCTGGTGACTCACTACGGACTACACTGAATAGTCCCCGACGGTAGATCCATCCTACTCCGACGAAGAGTTCCCCGGCGGTGGAAGCTCTTCCGAAACCAATGCAATCCGGGCAGATGTCTAGGCTGGTCCTGCGGTTCTGGTTGGAGCATGAATTCCAGTACACAAGCGCCCCGACGACCAATTGCCGGTGCTTCTTCACGATATACTCAGACTAGTCCCTGGCAGTGGACCTAGCCTACTCCGACGGAGAATTTCCTGACGACGAAAGTTCTCCCGAAATCGTTTTCTAGATGCTGATACGTGACGCTCGGTCTAGTCCCCGGCGGTGGATCTAGCCTACTCCGGTCGTGATTTATGGGGATCGTTCCAGCTATCACGTAGACTGCCTCTGACGAGATAGTTCGATACGCACTAGCCACCCGCATGGCCATCAGCCTAAACGTGCTGCTAAGCCGAGATCGGTTCCTTTCTGTCTGCAGTGCCGTCGCCCACTGAGTATCTGAGCACTGATGTGGACACACTCGCCAGTAATCGCTTCTTACTGTTGCTGATCGCTGAGTTGTTGGGCATGGTCCGAGATAATGCCGAGATTATCTTTGCGGCCCTTTCACATGCGTAGTCTACGTGGCTATTAAAGTTTAGCCGATCATCTATCATTACTCCCAGGTATCTGACTTCTCGCTTAGAGTCGATGATGCACTCGCCGACCGAGAGTCTCGCCTGCTGCCTTGCCTTCCGGTTACTTATCAGTACCACCTCGGTCTTTTGATGAGCTAACGATAGTTTCTTCTCACGCATCCAGTCTTCCACGAGTTTGGGTACTTTCAACCACATGCTGTGCTGCTCTTGTTGTTGCAGCTACTCATGATGCTCACCACGAGACGAACTCGCTGCGACTATCGGGCTAGGCACTGGTGATCTCATCATCTGTCCACCTTTAGCGAAGACATTCGCTCCTCTATTGTTGGTGTCTGGCGTTTTGCCGTCGTCGTTCATATTTTTTTTTTTGATTTTTTGGTTCTTTTTTTCGTTTTTATCCTCGTTCTCCATGCTGTTGGATCCCCCCTCCTGGCCGCTATCTCCACTCGTTGAAGATAGTCGCCTATCGTGATCCCATTGTTATCTATGTAAGCAGGGAGGCCATGCTAGTGTTGACACGGTCCTTCATGCGGACCGTGTTCAGAGCTGGATCGGCGTAAGTCAGGAATGTTACAACTGAGCCTACTACCCACTACTCAGGTGACGAGTTTCGAACGTACCCGAAGGCCTGCCAAGGTCTTACCGGGACGGGGGCAGTCACACAATTAGCCCACTAGCCATTTCTGGAAGGTGTCACCCTTCCTTACTGAGAAAGTAGAATAGTCCGACTACCAGCCCAGCGCGTCTACTCCAGTCCGTTGATCTATGCCGAGTCCAGTATATAAGTTGGCGAAGCATTTCCTCAACCGCCGTCCTATGGTTACCGCGCCAGTGATCGCGTCGCACCTTCTCACTTTACTATTGTCGGCTTGACAACATTGCCCAGACTGCACCGGCCAGCGTCTCCATGTTTCAGCTGGTAGTCGTTTGTAATCACATGACTCGTGGAGGTGTGAGGTAGGAACTTGTGAGGACCATAGCTTAGTACGAGCTCCTTCCAAGTTGTAAACTCACCATTTTGCAGCCCGCGCGCGCGTTTGTGTGTGTGTGTGTGTGTGTGTGTGTGTGTGTGTGTGTATGTGTGTGTGTGTGTGTGTGTGTGTGTGTGTGTGTGTGTGTGTGTGTGTGTGTGTGTGTGAAAATAAGAGGGTGTGAGAGAAAGAGAGAGATGGGCGTATTTCTTTCGAATTTCTGTTTTTCCCCGCATTTCTGCACTTTTTCCAAAAAACCGCATAACTTCCTCATTTTTCAACCGATTTTCACCATTGAGCCCTTATTTTCTTCGTTTTTAAGCTACGTATGCAATATATGTTTTTGTTGCTGTGTCTTTGGTATTAATCATGTGTTTAGCACATTTTTTTTACAAATCTCCAAAAAAAATCGCAACAAATTATAAATACCTATAAATAGCGTCGAAACTATTACTCCTAGAATATTGCAATGATCAGAAGTTCGGTGTTTCATTCAATTCTGCTTCATTTGATGACCAAATATTTGAAATTGGATCACACACGTTGGAGATATTCTATTTTGAGAAAATGTGTTTTTGTTCAATTATTAGAAAATCAACTTTTATCCATACCTCGAAAACTGTTCTACTTTAATTTTTTTTATGGCATTTTTTAATTCTGCATAAAATTTCACATTAGATATAATGATCAGCTTACCGAGTTCATAAATGCTGTAAACAAGTGTTATTGACGTACCTATTGACGTACGCCTATTCTTGGTGTTGTTAGCGATTGTTGGTGTACATTATACCAGACGAAATTGGGTGTTTCAGCTGTGCATGTCTCTTGGAGGCAAGCTACTGGTACTCCTTGTTCCATTAGATTGAGATCTATCTTATCACGGTAACAGGCATGTGCGCATCCGGAAACATTTCAGGTAGCAGCAACACAATTTCGGTGTTTTCATTTGACTTTGTAAAAAAGGCCAGAACCCTCAATTTTACATCGGGTGGCGTTTGTGAATCTTAAAATACGGTTCTCTTCTTAAAGAAGCATCTAATCGCTTAAATTCACTATTGAAAATATAAGGGAATCGAGAAAGAAAGAAAAAAAGAAGAGAGAAGACAAAAAAACGAACATGAAAAATATGTTTATTCCGTCTTTGGACATGTGATAGTTTCGAAACTTGTAACCCATTAGGAAGATCTACCAGAGTTTAAAAAATAAAGTTAAAACAACTGTAAAAAATCTGACTATCGGCTGGCAACTTCTGAATGCCGATTCACCTCGAGAATACCACTGTTTTGACTGCTGTTTGGTCTATAATGTGTTGTGTTGGATCCACGTATCGTCCACGGTTACGAAAAGGCCCAAAAACTCATTAATATTGTGATTGAACAACGCCAAACCTTCCTGCGAAATTCTCACAAGGTCTTTATTGCGATATTCATGTCGTAGAGCTGGATTATATTTTTGTTTCATGGTTAGTCTCGAAACAATTTACGATGCATGTATCTTAGTTATTGAGCTAAATTTACGGTTTTTAGTTTAAAAAAAATAAATTCTTTGTTTTTAGTTTTTTATTGACGCTTTCTTTGCAAGCGAGTTTGTCCCCTCATTGCCTGGAATCAAGCAATGAGATGCGATCCACATAAAGGTGACAATAAAGAAGTTTGAAGATATAGCACTTAGAAGACCTCTTCATAAATTTCAATGTACTTGATGATACCTTTCACAATATCCTCAAATGAGAACAACTTACATTAAGAGGGAGCTTATGTTCTTAAGATAGTGGTAACAGGGGTGAGATGTCCCCGAGAGGGATGGGTAATTCTGTGTATAGTTGATACTACGAAAACCAGGGGCCACCTGCTTCCCCAAGATTTCGGTTCGGTGACCACTCCTTCAATCTCTACATCATGTACTGGGATACACACTCTAAAGACTGGACTCGGAAAAAATGAGACACATAAAAATGATCACCAAAAATTCATTGTAAATCGGATACTTCTCAAATTTTCAGGGATTAAATAACTGTATATTAGCTCTGTTTTGGTATTATTGGCAAAATTTATTGAATTTCCTCCCCCAAGTTGAATGCTCATACATTCCTCTTAACACTGCTCATGAGATCATGGGCGAGGCTTTGTCCATCTTCCTTACACAATTTCTCCCAGTTTTTCTACAAAGCTTCATCGGTTTTGAATGTTTTTCCGCTTTTCTTCAACTTCTTCTTCTTTATCGCAAAAACTTTTCGATCGGACGAAGTTCTGGTGCATTTGGCGGGTTCACCTTCTTCGGGACCACATTAACGCCCTTCGCTTCGTACCAATCCATTACAAACTTGGCGTAATGGCACGAAGCAAGATCCGGCCAGAACAGCGTGGGACCACGGTGAGAGCGGAGGAAGGGCAGCAAGCGCTTCTGCAAGCATTCCTCTCGATAAATCTGCCCGTTTATGGTGCCGGTTGTAACGAATGTACTTCTTCGCGTAACACATGTACTTCTTCGCGAATTTGTCCATCTTTCTCTTCCGGAACTTTTCCGGAACCTCCATGCGGGACGTACCGACAAAAAACTCGAGGCCGGGGATTTGTTTGGTGTATATGATATATGTCTCGTCGTCCATGACGAGACAGCCTGGCTTGACCAGCCACTCACGGTACAGCTTCCGCGCACGCAATTTGGCCACCGCGTTTTGCTTGTCAGTCCGGCTTGGCGCCTTTCTGACCTTAAAAACACGTAGCCCAGCCCGCTTCATGGTCTGCTGGACGAACCACTTTGACGAATTGACCTTTTTGGCCACGTCTCGGGTGGAAAGGTTCGGGTTATTCTTAAAGTACTGCCTTATCTTCCGAGCCTTCTCTGGGTATTCCGTTTTCGGTTTTCGGCCGCTTCCAGCGCGCCGCTCGATGGTCTTCGTCTCCTGAAACATCTTCACAACGCGGGACACGGTAGAATGGTGGATTCCAAGCCTTTTGCCGATCCATCTGTGCGACTGACCAGGATTATCGATCACCGCGCCCAAGATTTGCTGGCGTAGCTCTTCTTGTTTCGAATGCATCTTGAAAACTACTTGACAGATAAAATTTTGCACACATAAACATTTTGCACATCTAAACTAGTATGACCCAAAATTTCATAAATTTTTACCCACGCTATAAAAAGTTACACTCAAAACAAAGTGTCGCATTTTTTCCGAGTCTAATATTTATTATCGCAAACTAGAGAACAACGTAGAGAGACCGATTGCCTTTGGTAGCAGAACACTTAACAAAACAGAAGTTAACTACTCTACAACCGAAAAAGAAGCCCTAGCAATTATGTGGACAGTGGACAAATATCGAGCATATTTGTATGAAAACCCTACAATATTAAAATGTCCCCCCGACCGATCACGGAGAAACCATTTGACAGACTACATATGGGCGTCTTCTCAATAGGCAAATGTAACTTTCTCTCGCTTGTTGACGCCTTTTCAAAACATGCTCAACTTATACCAATGGACACAAAAAACCTTATAGAGGTCAGAAATGCTTTAGCACAATATTTTTGTACATTTGGCAATCCCAGACAAATAATCACAGATCATGAGACTACTTTCAGGTCAGCGCAACTAAGAGAATACCTGGACAATATTGGAAAGTGCTTGAAGTACGCCACATCATCGGAAAGTAACGGACAAGTGGAGACGACACATTCAACAATCATCAAAACACCAAACACAAACAAACACGAATTTTCCGATTTAAATACACCTGCTTTAATTCAATTAACAGTTTCTCTGTATAATTCTAGCGTCCATTCATTAACCATCTACACACCTAATGAAGTCCTGTTCAAACATAACAACATCTTAAATAGACCCAGACATTGACAACAACGCCCAGAAAATTGTCAACAAAGTAAGAAAAAACCTAAACAAGGCAAAAAAAGACTTGAAAAACCAAACAATTCAAAAGAAGAGCCTCCAAAGTTAGAGGAAAACCAAGAAGTATACGTAAGGCCTAACATTAGAAAAAAAATAAGAACCTAGAGCTAAGAAAACATTTATTAAAAAAGTCACTGATAGAACTTTTGAAAATAGCAAGAATATAAAAAGGAATGAGAATAAAACTAAAAGACTACAACAATAGAGAAAACAAATATGATTAAAGCAACCATTATAATCATATCAATTTTTACTACGTTAATTAAACTTCAATATTTGGAAATCAAAAATCTTAATTCAGACCCCGTATTGTTAGTTAAACACAGAGAATGTAGAATTCAAACGGGGGTACTTAAAACAGGAACTATTTCATCCAATTAATTTAACAAATTTAGAACCAAACGTATTTTTATTTAGTAAATTAGCTAGACAATCAGATGCACGTCTCCCAATGACACAACTCATTTTTACAGAAAAGCAGAGTATTAGTTAACATTTTTTATCTGATTAAACCAATCAAGAATAGGCGAGCTAAACGATGGGATGCTTTCGGCAGCGGTTGGAAGTGGTTAGCAGGTAATCTCTACGCAGACGACCTGAGACTCATCAACACGACCATGAACGAATTGATCAACAATAACAACAAACAATTCCATCTGAACAACATAATAAACAACAGGATCACATAGACGACTACCACCATCAACAAAATAATAGAAGGACAATCGGCAACCAGTAAGATCGTTTTGGAGGAAATCGACGCTTTAACCTTAATACTCTACAGAGATACCATCATCGACATTCTCGAGGAAATTCAAGACGCAATCATAAAGGCAATGATCTCATAGGCAAGTAACAAATTACTCACACTCAAAGAAGTATTTTTCCTGGAATCATTATTACAAAATCAAGGATTTGATTTGCAATTCCCCGAAGAAGCGCTCAATTACGCTCTACCGAAGATCGTAGTCAAAAACAATCAGCTTTTGTACATTTTGGAAATTCCGGAAATAGATAAAAGATCGAACAACAACATAATCTCTCTACCGTAACCAACCATACTTTAATCAACAGGAAACAGCTGGACAACGTTATACTTAAGCAGTACTCACACCAAATATGGATATTCAGCTTACTAGGAGGAATATCCATAACAACGGTAATTACAATATCAGCTCCTGTGATATTTGCAACCAAATTTGGCCAAGTTGATTCCACTGAATTGTTCTTCACTGATGAATCTTTGGAAGAGAAGTCTGCAGGCTTTGGTATATTTAATGAAGTTTATAGCGCCAATCGTAAACTTCAAGTATGCGCCAATCGTAAACTTCAAGCTCCTTGTTCCGTATATGTCGCTGAATTAGCGGCAATACACTTTACACAATCTCTAGGACCGCAATAGACCAAACTCCAGCAAGGGCAACTTCAATTAGATGGAGGGAGCGTAAAAGGGTATTGTCATATGGCTTTTAATTATCAACTGCTAGCCTACAGTGTGATTTACAACTTGCAAAATACCCCAGCCTATTCTGTTTGCCCGTTGTCGAGAAATACATTGATTAAAATGAGTCAAAAAAACGTGTTAAAAAAATCTTCAATCCCCCCTTAATGCACTCGAGAGACGCGACGCGAGACAGGACACAACACTTATTGTTCTTACAAAACGTAAAAAGGGGTTTAAATTTACCTTTTCAGTCGACCGGTTTCGGGCTAGATGTTGCCCATCTACAGGACGATGTCCGACTGGTTACGAAGTACAATACTACAACAAATATTCGTATTGTGTTACAATACATGTCGAGCGAAGTGACACAATATTCTACTGGGATTCCAGTTTCGTCAGATGAAACAGAGAAGAAATTATTGGAGCGTCGTCTTCATTCATCAAAGGGTGGCTGGAAGTGACGATGTACATTGATTCCCACGCGTTCAATTGTGAGGTTTTCCTTACATTTTTTATTAATTTGGCGTTCTCCCAATCTACACAGTGGGCAAGGTTAACAGCGTGTGCTGCCTCACTTAAATCATTGACTCGTCGATTCTCCACCGCATTTTTATGTTCTCTTAGGCGAACTTTTAATTTGCGACGAGTTTGACCAACAGCGTTACAGTTCTTGCAGGGAATTTGGTAAATTCCCGACTTTTCAGATGATGCGGGTTTATCTTTAACGTTGCCAAGAATATCTTTCAAAGTGTTTTTACTTTTGTAAACCGTTTGAAATTCATGTTTTCTTAGTGTAGATTGAACGGTATTTGTAAGTGTGGGATAGAACGGAAGGCTAATCTTTTGAAGTTCTTCTTTCTCCGGTTTCAGAGTTGTGGCATTTTGTCTGTGCTTCTTCCTTTCGTGTTTGCGGAGGATTTTATTTATAAATTCTGTATCATACCCGTTCACTTCCGCAGCTTGCTGAATTTTGTTTCGTTCAGTTACAAAATCTGCTCTTTCCATGGGGATCCCCCTTAATGATTTTTCCCATGCTGGACAATTGTCATAGCTACCACGGAAAGGGATGTCATATGCAAGGTTAAGCTAACACTAACATATTTTGAGCCGTTATCATTCGATTTTTTTTTATGCCATGAAAGCGGCATGTAGTATTTCCAAGCAATTAAAGTGACTTAATAATAACGAACGGTGTACGAAGCAGCATAGATTGGGTTATGTATGACAATCCAGTGGTAAAAAGGCTATGTTGCTACAAAAAACACAAGAACTAAAATTTTCTTGTCTAATTTTTTTTGGTCACATTTTTGTTCAAATACTTCTATGTGCAGCGCAACGCAAGGGTTCGTCGCATGGAAATTTTGGGAGTTATTTTATGCTATGGGTAAAGAGAGGCTAGCTGATCATTTTTCAAAACAAAATCTAATATTTGTTAGATTTTCTGCCGGTAATGAATTACGTTGAAATTTTGTGATGAATCTAACCTTCTTGTTCAAATTTTGCACGGCCCAAAATGTTTAACCGTTTAAAGATATTCTGTGTTTTTGTATGGTTGTTAATTTGACCAACTTGTCCATTCAGTGCAAGAGGAAAGTTAGTTCTAACCCGAAGCTAGCATTTTTTATCCTCGAAATCATTTTACTTATGCTGTGGAGTGGAACTGAGTTTTTTTTAAGAAGGAAGTCAGATATTCCTGTTAAAAACGAAGAACTCAATCAATTAATTAGTCTTGGAAAATTAAATAGAACAATTTAATTACGTTTTATCTCCGCGTGGTCAAGCAAACCAGAAGTCCGAGTGTTAACAGCCAGTAATACAACTCCATCGGTAATCCGACACCGCTGACTGACACTCACGAAAACGAAGTGAAGTGCGACGTTCACGCATGTGTTGTGTCAGCAGCAGCAGATCAGTAAAGGATCGACCGCAATGATAACGGAAGCGGAACGGCGACGGCAGCGAAAGAGCCCAATCTGACTAAACTTGCTTGTCGGGTAAACTGATTAGATCCAAAGTGATTCCAATTGAACATATCGACGTCATTTGCGACAACTGTCAAACTTGCCGCTTCCGTTCCGTTTCCGTCCACATTGTGTTTGGGCCTTAATGTAATAGCAAATTGGTGGGCTTCAAATGGTGAGTTGACAATTTCGAAGGAGGGTTCGACCGACCTCTCGTCCTCACAAGTTCCTACCTCAAGCCTCCACGAGTCATATGATCACAAAAGACTGCCAGCTGAAACATGGAGACGCTGAATGGCGTAGCCTGGGCAATGTTGTCAATCTGACAATAGCGAAGTGAGGGGGTGCGACTGAAGATCGTGTATCTTAAGTCATATTGTATATTTTCCATTCTCAATTTATTAATAATGTCAGCACGCATTAGAATAATCTGCATCGAAAGCTCTCAATTAATAACTGTGGAAGTGCATTTGGAACACTGAGTTGAGAGCAGGAAATAAGCAATTTTTGAAAGCAATAAGCTTGAAATGCTATATATAATAACGTTTTAGAATCATCTTTGCATTCCAAAACCATGTAAGTGCCTGGAGCAACATGACAGGCATCAAAGGCTCAATTTGTTTTTTCAGCATTTCAACATAACTTTTAATTTAAAATTGCACTTCTAAACTTCAACTACTATATTCATGAAAGACTGGCATGTGCTAATAACCAATGTAGGATTATATTTTAATATTGGGTTTAGTGGTATTATGGTAAGATAAGCCATTATTTCAGAAATCATCAAACCGGACTCTTCGATCACTCAATTGCTATCCTTGAAATGTTTCTAGAACAGTATAATGAACAATATTACAATATGTCATATAAAATAATATCTTTTATTGAAATTTTATCTTTGATATTTGGAATAATCTATTCTGTTTTCAGCTTTTCTAGGACTAGAAGGATATCAATACATATCTATTTCTTATTTATTTTTCAGTAACAATCCATTGGATGTATCATTTAAGTTTGAAATTTGAATAAATTAGCATTCTTGTCTACAATGATATCTTAATTTTTCGTGTACAAAACATACTAAATATTAAATAACATATAACGGGGAATGGGAGGGACCATCAGGGCACCCATTTAAAACGATTTGAATAGGGAGCATGGGACTGCCTCCTCCCTATTGTTAACATTTCGCGGAACGAGGGTGAGCTCTTCGACCCCATCTATTGGGTTTATTCTGTCAATCGTGGGCTCGATTCTAGTGCTGTCTGTGTGACCCTGCTTTTGGAAGGAGATTCTTTTCCCTATATTCGCGGGTTTCGCGTTAGTGTCTCTGCTTACGGGCCCGCCCAAACGTTTTTGGCCCTTCATACAGGAGCTTGATGATCACAAACAATAATAGAATCCTGATCAAATCGTTTCTCAGATTATTCCACTGCTATGGAAAGTTACCTTGCTACAATAGATGGTAGTATTATATCATCATCATCATCATCATAATGTAATAGCGAATTGGTTTTTGAAACTGGTTTTGAGTTACGACTTAGATTTTATGGTAGTGTGTGTGAGATTTCCTGGACCAGCCTTCCTTCTTGTTATTATTTGTTTTTAATTGATTGATAGAACATATTCATAGGTATGCAAATCTATTGCAGGAGAACGTAGAACCACAAAAATGCAGTTCCAAAGCTCTTCGTAAAAAGGGAAACCAACATTGCAATCAGATAGGAGCTATTCATAAACCACGTAGACTTTTCTGGGGGGAAGGGGGGTTTGACCAAAGTCTACACTCCATACCAAATTTCAAATATATGTATGGAGAAAAGTCTACGAGGGGGAAGGGGGTTCTGAGATTTTCAAAAAAGAGTCTACGTGGTTTATGAACAGGCCCATTAATGAATGGGGGAATCATTCATTGGATTGGAAAAAAATTGTTTGCAGATTGAAGTAAAATTTTAATTTTGATTTTGAATTTAAAAAAAAACGTTTTGACAGCAGTTAGGTTGAAACAGGTGCAAAACTAGGTTAGAACTGAACAAAACCGAATTAACTATAAGCACAGAAAACAGACATCCAGGCTTGAACATTTTTTTCGCAATTTACTGTGTAAAATTTTTAAAAGCAAACCGTTGGAACATCAGCGCCGCGAGTTTAAGTTTCATCAAACTAAAATTGACAGACAGTCAACTAATATCAAATCTCGAGGCACACAGGTGGTGCCATCAACATACGACTTACCAAAACTAACGGAAACGAGGTGTAATTTAAAAATGGGAGTTACAGAAATTTACACGGAAAGGACTCCTGCTTGGATGTCTGTTCTCTGTGCTATAAATTAAGTTTTTTTTTCTCTCTCTCTCCTTAGCACCCCATTGTTACTTCATTTTCTGTTTAGCTTTTCTGCTGTGTATTGCGTATTGAAGCGAATCTCAGCAGTAACAGATATCACAAAAGTAAAAGTGCCTTATGAGATTGCAGTCTCCCAGCTTTATTGCAGCTAATGCGTAGTTACTGGCGTCAGTTGTTAAAATGAAAGGAACATTAAAATCTGGATAGGTGAGAATCTGATCTGAAGTTAAAATTTCTTTCAATTTTTCGAAGCCTTTTTTGTAATCTTCGTCATGTAAATTTATTTGCTCGTCTTTTTTCAAGTACTTCGTAAGAGGTTTGGCTAATTTAGCGTAGTCTTTTATGAAGCGCCTGTTATATCTAGTAAGCCCTAGAAATGGTGTGATTTTTTTTTTGGGTAGCTGGAGTTTTCCAATCTAAGATTTTTGTTGTTTTGGTAGGGACTGGTTTATACCTTGAGGTGTAATGACGTGTCCTAAGAACTCAGTTTCTTGTCTCAAAAACTTGCACTTATCGAGCTGTATTTTGAGGTTAAAATCAGAGAGTCTTTTTAAAACATTTCCGACATTTCCTAAGCGATTTTTAAGATTGTATCCGATAAAAATGATATCATCTTAATACACAGCATAGCATAGAACACCAATAAAATCTTGTAAAATATTGTTCATTGCACGCTGTAACTTTGCCGGTGCATTTTTTTAAGCCAAAGGGCATTCTGGTAAATTCAAAGTGGCCTTGGTCCGTTGAAAAAGCTGTTTTTGATTTATTTAGAGGGTCCATCTCAACTTGATGGAAACTTGATTTCAAATCAAGCGTTGTGATGTATTCAAACTTCCCCAACCAGCCTAAAATCTCCTCTATCTGGGGGATAGGGAATTTGTCGTCTATAATCTCCTCGTTGAGTTTTCGATAGTCGATTACTATGCACACTTTTCTTTTACCCGATGCATCGAGTTTTTTGGGAACAACCCATATTGGAGACAAATATGGGCTTGTTGAATGGCTTATAATTCCATTTTGAAGCATTTAATTTGTTTGTTCTTCCACATCTTTTTTTTTTAAATGGTGTGGGTTTTAATATGATTTAGAATACGTTGGTTTTTCATCTTTTGTCGGAAGGTGATGTTTTATAGCCTTTGTAGCTGTAAGTTTTTCGTCGGTTTTCAAAAATACTTCCTGGGTGTTTAATATTTATTTTTTTATTTTATTTACATGAGATAACGTCACAATACAATAACATAGCCTGATACACAATATCCCTCCATAATGCCCGATTCGTGGCTGCCCTTCTCCAATCCTTTGGGCACCTTGTACCCCCTAGGTCTTGCTCCACCTGGTCTGACCATCTTGCTCGTTGCGCCCCACGTCGTCTTGTACCAACCGGATTCCCGTCGAACACCATTTTTGCAGGATAGTTGCCCGGCATTCTCGCAACATGTCATGCCCAGCGTATCCTTCCAGCTTTTGCCACCTTATGAATACTGGGTTCGCCGGTGAGTTGCGCGAGCTTATGGTTCATCCTTCGTCTCCGTCCTCCTTTACTCCACCAAAGATGGTTCTTAACACCCGTCGCTCAAAAACTCCGAGTGCTCGCAGGTCCTCTTCAAGCATTGTCCACGTCTCATGCCCGTAGAGAACAACCGGTCTTATTAGCGTTTTGTACAGGATGCACTTCGTACGGGAGCTAAGTCTGTTTGACCGTAGTTGCTCGTGGAGCCCATAGTAGGCACTTCCACTGTTAATCCGCCTCCGGATCTCACGGCTGTTATCGTTGTCCGCAGTAACCAGTGAGCCGAGATAGACAAATTCATCGACTACCTCGAACTCATCGCCGTCGATCGTTACACTGCCCAGTCGGGTCCTGTCGTGCTCGGTTCCACCTGCCAGCATGTACTTCGTTTTGGACGTATTTATCTTCAACCCAATCTTCTCTGCATCGCGCTTAAGTCTGGTGTACTGCTCTGCCACCGCCTCAAATGTTCTGCCGACAATATCCACGTCATCGGCAAAGCAGATAAATTGACCGGATCTGTTGAAAATCGTGCCTCGCATGCTTCCCCTGTACCCTTTCCGCCTGTTTGTCTTTTTTGCTTGTTACAACCTGTTTGTTACTGTCTTAGTGCAATACCATTCACCAATATCGAATTGAAATGTAAAAAGGTAGTCGAATTCAGCCATCCCAGCAAATTTCTCGCCGGCCCTTTATCATGTTTTGTTTGTGTTGCATATTTTCGTAGCAGTAAGTTGTAGTTGTGTGAGGGGTAGCTACTGCGACAATCTCGATAATCAAGGAACTAAACATTAAAATCTGTTTAGGGTTAGCTCACTTGTTAAGGATCCTGTTTCCATTGATTATGGATCTGTCAAATCCACTTTTTTTGTTTTCGGGTTTTCATTTTGGTACGGATTTTGGACTGCGGTTTTTTTTAAATATTTTTCATGAGGTTTAGAACCTTTTGATGAAAAGGTCGGCTTCTTTTGAGGTGTTTCCATATTAAAAGCAGAAGTTTCTTTGCATACGAAGGCGTACGCAGCCTCCATATAGTCAGGCCTAGCAGCCTGTGCATAGCCAAAATATGGCTCTTTGAGACCTGCACGGAATGCAGCAAGGGCATCCTCTTCAATAAATGAATTTATTGCGTCCCAATGGTCACGGTATTTTTGTTTATATTTTGCGAGACATTTTATGTTTTGAACGGTTTCTTTGCATCTATTATAATATTTGTGGACTGACATGGTGTCCATTATTTTAGTTTGCCATAACTGGCTTTTATAAAATGTGAGTTCTTGTCGATCACCTAAAGCATTCGTCAAGATTTTTTAAATTTCCTCATAGCTCTGAGGGTTGCCTGGCAGGTAATGTTCGTCCTGCTTTCGATTTTATTAACTATGGCTGTTGTGAAATTGAAAATTGACAATCTGTAACAAAGCCTTTGAAGACCATGAGTGTGTTTTCTGCACGCCGAAAGTTCTGTCAAAACGTGGAATAGCTTTGATCGGATCTGGAATTTTAAATAAATTTTCAATGTTTACTACTACTGGAGCATGCTGCAGCGGCGGGGTAATATTGTTGTTCGCGCTCGTGCTGGCTTATGATAGTGCATTGAGTGCAAGTTGATGCTGATTTTGCTTTTCTGTAAGCTCGCGTAGTATGTGTGCCAAGCTATTAATATCTGCGGCTACTTGTTCCATTATGCTGTTTTACGTTTCGTTCATGTTAATGCACAATGAAGTCAACAACGGAATGTCTCATTTTAAGGGTACGTATGCGTACTCTTCTGAACAGTCGGAAAGGCTTCCCAAGTAACAATTTTAGTTTTATTGCAGCATTCCTCGCGGCTTTGTTGTTTAAACTACAATCAAAACTGTTTTGTCTACCAACACCTTCTCTATGCTTCTTTAAAGCCAAAATTTGTACAAAGTGGCCCACTCTATTGATGGTTGTGAAAACTATTTAAAAAAAACCTTTAAAAGACCATAAAGATTCTGATTAAAGACCATAAAGATTTGAAAATGTTGTAGTGATAGATGCTATGATCACTTGAAAACCTTTATAAAACCTATTGGCTGCCATGAAAACCAGCATACAGCCAAATACAGCTGTCAAACTGTGATATCGTGGTTGGGTTTTGTGGTTCTGATTTGTTTGATTCTCTGCTCTTCTGATTCCTTTAGCAGTAAATAATATCTAAAGAAAAAAGTTTCATTGTTGCGCGAAATTTTGTTTGATACTTTCACTTTTTCTAAAAACACTATTTAAAAAAACTTTTTGAGCGTGATAGCAAAATATACAAAACAAATTAAAGTTTTTTTTTTTTGAGCGTATCATGCTCCAAATCATACACGCATTCAATTATGTGGTGAATATTGGCACGATAAGCGCCGAAAATTTATGCGCCTCGGAAATTACGCGACTTTACAACAACAAAAACAAAATTAAAACAAATGTATTCGATAAATTAATCATGAATTTCCGGAAAATTTATGGAGTTCAATAAGGTTATCTAGAACAATGTTGAAATTGGTCACCAATCACCAGTTCATTTGCTTTAAATTTAAAATTAGGTGCATTTATTTTTCAACATTTCAATTATTTCTTATATTTCAATATGGCGATTGAAAAAAATCACATTTCTGCCATAAAGTCAAGTTATCTTCGTAATGACTACTTTAAAACTATTTGGTCATTTGGTGACTTCCCTCAATGCCAATTTGCCGTTTAATGCATTTACTTTGGTTTTAAAATGCTTTTTCAACTGACCATAATCAGATATTATGAATGAGTCCTAAGACGGCTTTTCAAAACAGCATTTTATGAGTTCATAAAGTCGAAATAAAACCTTTATATATATTTATATATATCCAATCAAATGAAATATTAAATTATAAATAAGTACTTATAAAATAAAGTTAGAGGTTGTAGGATTGAAGAATTTCACCACCATCGAAAATCCAAAAGCAATTCCTCCGCCCAACGATAAAATTCTGTCAATGAAAATGTGTTCACTGTGTTCCGGTTGGCGAGTAGCATACAGTGAACACACCCCACAACATCGTCCCGAACCCGAACCAACAAAAAATCGCCCCGAGCACCCTAATAATATTAATAGTGAAACCGTGCGGGGGGAAGAGTCCTGAATCTCAGTCAAACGCGATGGCTTAAGCGCCACTCCCATTAAAGGAGACCGTGTTGAGTATGCCTGTCTAATTTTGAAACTGGTTTCTCATAGGGACCACACGAACGGTACTTTAGGGAAACCCTATTTCAAATCCACATATTTTTGCTTACGGAAACTCAAACGAACACCTTTTGCCGATTAAATTAACGTCAATTTTGTTAATCCCTTTACGCCATATAAATAAGTAATCTCTTTAGACTTGAAAGCCAAAACCAGCCAACAAACCTTTTTTCAAACGAATGTGCTTGATGTGAACAGATAATTAACGCAATATTAAAGGTAAAGAATGAGCCAGCTGAAGGACAGAACGTAAATAAAAAGTGAAAACTAATCAGAAACTCCAATATTAATATATTACAGGTCTATTTACAAGATTCGTTCAACTATTTAACTATTCATGGCCATGCAATGTTGTATGGACTTACCTACGCGAGATTTGTGTGATGATGGTGATGACGGTGACTAAACGAAGCAATGATGGCAATTGAACGGAGTCACGATAATTTGAAGCGATGGTGGCAGTGCCCAGATGGTGACGGTTCCGAGATGGTGGTGGTTTTGAGATGGCGGCGGTCTCGAGGTGTCACCGCATGACCGCACAAATAGCGTACTGTAGTGAAACAGGACCCGTGTGCATTACGGTCGAAACTAGAGTAGCGGAGAGAGTGGCGGCTGGACGGAAGGCTTCCGGTTTGAACGGCGAGAGTAGAGTGACGACGTAATGTCATGCGGTTCCGGGAAGAGTCGTACGGCAGAGAAGAAGAGAGCGCACGGCTTTGCGTACTTTGCTTCCGCTATGATCGGCCATGTGAAATGGAACTTTCCTTTTCCCCTTAGTTTAATTCCGGACCACGGTACGCTCCTGGCTACGTACCCCCATGATCCGTGCGCTTGGAAATAATGGTCTTTAGTCGACCTCGTTGACGGTTATTTGGCGATCATGGGAATAATCTCACTTGCTTTTCGGGTAAACTGTACTCTCCTCCATTTAGCTACCTAAAATAGGCGGGCCTTTGCAGGGCGTAAGAGTCTTGCGTTCTCGCAGACGACTTAAAATATATTTGCTCAAAAACACCTTCGTTTCAGCGTCCACGATCCCCGAACGAGGAGTAGCAATCCAGCCAAACAACACAAAAAAAAACACGTCGAACGCGAAGTGACAAAAATTACAATCAACAATTACGCGACATTAAACATTAAGTAACATTACGTGCGTTTTCACAATCTTCAGATGTTTGTTATGCGTATGCTATATACAAGTACTTTAAAAACTGAACATACAAAAAAAAAGTTAAATCTATGAGCTAGCTCAAGCCATTATTTAAACTAATCACCTTTGACTAAGCACTTGGCACATTTAAACAAGACGCCACAAACACAACTGCTTTCCAGCTGATTCATTAGTGAAATGGCCTGGTTTGAAACCTGCATTGCCTAAGAAGCCACGGAATCAACGAGATCGAATTGGACGCGGGAAATGCTGTTTGGCTTAGCCCTTGTATTCAGCTGCTCATTTGATTTCCATCTCTTTCCTATATGTAACATCCCGTTAAAAAAAACTTCACTCTTAGCGTGAAATGAAAAAGCTTCCATCTATCATGCTATAAAAACCCTACAAATGTACAAAGAAAAACACGAATCAAAAAAGAAAATCCATTTGTAAACAAATAATCAACTATCTGCACAACTTTGAACCATAAATCTAATATGAACAAATTTACATTTTTACAAAATGGGTCCAAATAAACACACCATGTCACAATAGAAATAAAATCAACAACAATATACATTGTGAGATAACATTCAATATACTACTGTAAAAAAAAAAAAGAAAAAGCCATGAAAAAGGTGAGCCACAAAAATGCTAAAATGTTGAAACATCATTTCTGAAAAATATGATCACTCTTTTAACTACACAGCACAAAAAAAATGTGCGAATTTCTGTTCAATATCATGCACATAAATGGAGCGTCACAAAACATACTAATTTAAATAAAATGTCGTGTAAAGTTATTTAGTTAAGTGTAAAGTAAGTTAGTTAGTTAAGTGTAAAGTCGAAAATGTTGTATGCAAAATCTCATCTTTGTTGGAACTATTTCATGCAAGTTGCTGCTTCGTGTGGAATGAAATACAATTTCACATGCTCCAATATTTACATCACAATGAAAATTTAGATTTTTTTTTGTGTACTTCAATTTGCTTGTGGAATCATTAGGGTCTCAGCAATCACTTGATGTAAGCATATAATTGATTTGGTTTTGACAAGATGTCCAATTTACGCAAAGAATATAGTTTCCAGTGTGCTACAGTACCATGGAAGTTTTCTAAACTTTCATAATGTGGTAAAACGATTCAAGATTATGTGGGCATAATCCTGAACATATGCGCATATGAACTAATTAAGTGGATTGAAATCTTTGTTGGCAAACGAATTTGGGGCTGAACTTTTAAGCTATGCTGCAGACATTTGCAAGTCCTGTGGATGTATATACGGACTTCATCTTGCTGAAAAACGAAATCCTTCTAATCGATGATGATTTAAGTGTGTATAATCACCGAAACATGCATGTTATTGCTCTTTTGGGTCTTCTACGATGCTATTCAACCCGAAAAGGTGCACACAGCCATAATTAATTCGCAAGATTACACAAGAGGTTCAAACTAAAAATACTGGATATTTTTTCTACATGGAACTGGAACACAGTAATTGTATTCATTAACAGTAATTTGATTTTCCAGGAAAAAGAAAACTGATTTTGAGTTCTGACGATGCACAGTTCGAAAAAGTTTTGTGTATTTCTGTTCAATATCATGCACATAAATGGAGCGTCACAAAACATACACATGTAAATTATAAATCGTGTAAAGTTCTAGGACATTCCATACATTGCCGATAATGTTATATTTTGCATACAATTTGAATACAAATGAAAATTTTAAAATTTTCGATGCCCTGTGTACAAACGAATTCAAATTAGATCCTTGTAAGCATCCCAAAACAAGACAAAAAAGAATTTTCCCCCAACCACATCCCATTTCCCCCATCTCTCCCCTATCTGTCTTCCTTCCACTTCTTATTCCATCCACAAAACCCCAAATTCTCCCCTTCCCCCCCCTTAACACCCCCAATTTCTTTCCCCCCTTCCTTCCCCCACTTCTCTCTCCCCAAATCCCCCCCCGTTGTTTACCATTTCGGTATTCTAAACGGGCCCCAAATTCCCCCTCCACAAAAAAAAAAAAAAAAAACCCAAAAGTTTGAGTTTGCAACTGATTGTGAACAGTCAATCAAAATTTTAAACGGTAACCTTAAATTCGTGTCAACATTGGTCTTAAAATTCACTTTGTCTGTTTTTCTAAATAAGAAGCTCAATAATTAGACAATTTTCCTTTGTTGGTGGCCGAATAATTGAGGTCGAAAAACTTCTTAGTCACAGAATTGGTGTGTCTGGCCTATTGAAAATAACATTTATGTTATGGCTACTGTAATATACTAGACTAAAGGGTCGTTAAAAATCCGTACACACTCAAATTGCTCTAACTTTAGATACGTTGGTTAAAATTAATTGAAATTTGGTGTAGACATTGTTTAATATGTATTGTTTACACTCTGTGAGTTGATTTCATCATGGCGACGAAAGAACAGTGCGTGCGCGAAAAAGTTTTGCACGACTACTTGAGAATAAGGATATGTCGCATCGTGCCATCGGGAAAAAGTTAGGAATCGCGAATTCCAAGGTGTCTGGCATCATAAAACGGTTCACAGAACGTCTGAATGTTGATCTGAAGCGAAGCTTCGGATAAAAAGCCGTCTGGTCAACGAGAACGATCACAAACGCGTGGTGGGGGCCTTTAAATCGGTTTCCGCCTCAGTTCGAGAAGTGGCTAAAAAGTTTCATGTGAGCAAGAACTTCAAATTAAGAAAATTGAAGAAAGCATGAGTTAATATGCAAAAAACTGTTGATTCTGAGGTCTTACAGAACCTTACGGCTGGGGTTAAGGCCAAGGTTTGCGCATTCGGTTTTAACGGCCAAATAATTTAAATGAATGATGCCAAGACTAACTTTAATTGTTTCTTTTTACTTCCGGAAAATTTGGTGATAATCGGTAAGAACTCAATTTTTGAGAATGAATTTTATGTGTGCGGATTTTAAACGGTACACCCTTTATACAGTGTTGCAGACTGAGCAGCTGTTTGATCATGCCAAAAGATCACTTAAGTGATGAGAAACTTTTTCATATGATCAACTGCTTGTTTACAAATGAGACAAGAGACTAGAGTCAACATAGGTCACGTCAGCAGCAGGTTGAATTGCACTTTTGGGTCTTTTTGTGTGTGAATCCTAAAAAAATTTTGGATTTATTTTTCAGTTATTCATGTACTTCAAACCAGTGGGCTGCAAAATGGTGAGTAGACATCTGGGATTGAGCGTGCGTCCCCGCAACAGAGCTATGGTCCTCACAAGTTCCTACCTCATTTCTTGCATATCAGGATCAACCGAATGGAGATCATTCATATAGATAGGAATGCTTGTAGTATTTTTATTTACATAAATATATACACCATTATATAAATATTTCATGGCAATGAAAGGGACCATCAGGGCACCCGATTCAAGCACTCTGGATGGGGAGAGTGGGAATGCCAACTTCCCATTGCTAACAGTTTGTGAATAGAGCGCGGGCTCTTCTCCCCGCCCATTGGGGCATCCTCATGTTAGATAGCTTGCTCTTATGATCAATTGTTTATATCCCTGTGGATACGTTTAAGTGATGTTGCATATCGATCCACCCAACCCCTTTTTGTCCCTTCATACAACGGCATGATTAGGATAATCAGTGGTTATTAAAACTTGATCAAGTCTAACAGAGGGGAGAGCCCATTGCTGTCGGACTTAGTTTCCGTGCTACAATGGGTGGTAGTATATATCACACATTATACATCATATTCATGTACTTCGAACCAGTTTTCGTTTTTCTTAAATTACAATTTAATATAATCCATTTATTATTATAATCGGATAAGTGATTCAAAACTTATGATTTTTTCAATACATTTTTTTTCAAACATGTCGCTTTTTAAACCGCCAAATTTAGGCAAGAAGCTATGAAATAAAAGAGGATCCAATAATTTCGGAAACGAATCAAACCTTCTGAATATAACAGAACAGGCATGGATGAATTTACAATGGAGGTTTATGAGCTGTATATTATAGAATGGAATATTTGAAAATATGTATGCAAACAAACCTGTGTTATGCGAATTAAAATGTTTGAATGTTTTGCGTTCCATAGATTTCAAGCAAAACTAATTTCCGAATTTTTTATTCAATTTTTTGTAATTTTATTTGTGAAATTATGGATTCAGTGTAGGGAATATAACAACGAAACATCTAAAACAAAATTAAGAAAAGCTTAAGGATGTGACACTACCCCAAATGCCACCATCCCAAAAAGGCACTACCCCGAGCACCACTATTCCGAATGACTAATTTCCCTGAAATTCTCAATAATTAACATTATTTTGCATGTTAATTTGGCCAGTTTGGCCTAGAGTAAGTGCGAAACGTCGCCGAAACAACTATGGTCAAACCATCGGACCGGCTGCTTACAAAGGTAAAAAGGAGATGAATTTTGAGGATCTTTCCGTACCTTTCATCACACCCGCCGCACCGAAACCAGTTTTTTTTGGTTTTTTCTGTCTGGACTACAGCCAATGATTATCGACAAGAATGTTGAAAAAATCGTTTCGCGTTGTTTAAAATCAAACGAGCCCATGGATGTCATTCGACTCGTGCCTGAAGGAAAAGATGTTTCGAAAATGATTTTTGTGTCATTCAAAATTGGAATCAGTCCAGCTTCAAAAGCGCAAGCCATCAACGCAGAAAACTGGTCCGACGGTTTGGGAGTTTGTGAATCAACCAAAAAATATGGGACGACGAAAGTATACTTTGACCAGGGAATTTCCTTTTGTGACCCCCTTAGAGAGCCCAGCAACAACGGTATAAATCACAGTTTCGATTACGTTGATGGTGTCAGGATTTATTATTAAAAGTATGTGGCCTGAGAGCAAAAATTGACGACCTGCAATTTCGACGTCGTCATCATGACTGAGACTGGATTGGACAACTGTATTACCACGCAACAACTATTTGGTGCAGGTTTTAATGTTTTTCATTGTGATCGGAGCCCTGCCAACAGCAATAAATCTCGTTTTGGTGGTGTATTGCTTGCCATTGCCCAGCAATATTCCAGCCATGTTGTGCACACCATGAATGAGCATAGTCTAGAACAAATTTGTGTTTCATCGACGATCAAAGGTAGAGAGTTTTTAATGTGTGCGATTTAGATCCCACCGGATAAACGTCTCGATATTAGTGTATTTAATGACCACGTTTCCTCTTTGAATGATCTGTGCGAAAGATGTTCATCTGATGAGGCCATTTTGGTGTGTGGTGATAATAACCAACCACGTATGCGTTGAGTTTTAATAGATAACATTGTTCAATGTGATTATTCTCAACTAATGCTGTCTAGTTGCGCTCTTTTGGACGGGGTGGATTTTTTGTGCCTCAGTCAAAATAATCTTGTGCGCAATCAACTCTGCCACACTCTCGATCTCGGGTTTGTTTGCCTGATTGTGAGACAAATGTGAATAGATGCTCAGCTTCGTTGCTTCCCGTTGACTCTCATCACCCCCGCTATAAATGTCTGTACCCGGCGGGAACTACAGTTGAAGCGACCGCTGAACTTTCGTTTGATCAATTTTGTGGCGCTCTCGGACTACTTGGATACCATTAACTGGAATGCATTAGCTGCTAGCAATAATATCGATGGGATGACAGATATGTTCTGTTCCATTTTGAATGATTGGCAAGTTACTAACGTCCCAAGAATTCAGCCGTAAGTTTCACCCGCTGGAGTACTTTCCATTTACGGGAATTAAAATGTTAGTGTAACAGTCAACGGAAATTACGCTGCAAAGGCTGAAACGTTCGTTTGTTCCAGGCCCTGATGGTTTGCCTGCAGTTGTAATCTGTCGTTGTACTGCCGTTTTAGCACAACCATTGTGTGATATTTTCAACCTTTCACTCCAGCAAGCAATGTTTCCTTGCATCTGGAAGCAATCGTTTATGACGCCTGTTTTTAAACTAAGGGATCGCCACAATGTTAATAACAATTGAGGGATAACGAGTTTGACAGCTGTGTTGAAGTTGTTTGAGATAATAGTTTGTGGAATTGTTCCTGATGCTACAAAAAGCTCCATATCTATCAACACGTATTTATGTCTGAACGATCGGTTACCACCAACTTGTTGACTTTTACGTCGAAGTGCATTATGAGTATGGAGGATAAGGCCCAAGTTGATGTAGTTTACACTGACCTGAAGGCAGCGTTCGATAAAATTGACCATGGAATATTACTGCACAAATTGTCACGCCTTGGAGTTTCTACGCAATTGGTATCTTGGTTAGAATCCTACATTACGGACCGTGAGCTGCGGGTGAAGATAGACGGTTGTGTACCACGGCCGTTTTCTTACAAGTCCGGTTTTCCACAAGGTAGCAATCTTGGACTGCTATTGTTATCCTGTTTGTCAATGATGCCGCTCTGATTTTGGGTGAAGGTTGAAAAGTGGTAGGGTATGTGTCCCTTGACTCAGCCTAATATGCATCAATAGATTACATTTTTTACTATAACTCATAAAGTATTTGAGCTGGAAGCGATATTTAACTAGTTATACACTTGCTTAGATATTTTCAATATGCCATTTGGTAGTATGTATCACGAAAAGTTACAAAACTCATTTTATAAAATCAGAAACTATCGAGGGATATGGATGTAATGTCGGTCTATAAGCGCCAAACTGGGTCTATTCATGGATGCAACTTCGTCCCATTCGATATATTTGTTATTAGATGTTGTCTTCATAAGATTTGTTTTCTGATTTTCATATTCAATGCATTTCTAGCTGTATTCGCTCTACTCAACAAACAAAATTATAAATCAAACTATACTGAAACTGCTAAGAATCACTTAAATGATTTTCACATATGATTTAGCGACCATTTGATAATCAAAACATTATAATTCACTCTACACAGATTTTGTTCCTTTAGTTTGTGTTAAGGTGAGCCATATGGAAAACTTTCAACCGAAACTCAGACATTTTTATTGTAAATTTTACCAATAACAACAGTTTTACTACGTTTTCCATATAACAGGCCATAGTTGGGAACGGGGAAAATAATATGTTCCTAAAATTGGGTCTATGGTTTTCTTGTTAAATCATTCTTATTTTACCTATGTGACCTGTTAGTTTATAACGTGTGACTATTTTCTGTACATCTTGGCTGGATTATTCGGTTTATAGGTTCAATTTTTGCAAATTAAGATCATTCGAAGATCGTGTAGATAATCTGTTCAGCTTAACCAGTAAAGTCATGATGTTTAAAAAGTTGAGGAAATCGAAAATTACGCGGAAGTGAACAACTATTAATTGATCAATATTGTCTCAATCGCTTTAAAATCAATCGGTCATCCTGATAGGAACATAATTTTGTTGATTATCAGCGAATTAATTACATTTTTGGTACATAGGCCGAATGAAGGAGCTAGGCTGACATTACATCCCGTTACCCTATATGCAGATATTTTTTTAAACATTTTATTTATTCCAAATTTTACATTACGTTACATTCATATATTATCGTAGGTGTGCCTGCTAAGTAATTGACAATTCAATCTTATATGCTATGATTTATATCTAATTGTGTTAATATTATTTTCAGTATTTTTATCAGGTTTTTTTTGCCTGCATGTAAGAATAACACTTTTTGTCTAAAATAATTAATTATTTTGTTGAACATTTCTTCTAGAGTCTCAACGTTCGAAATTCAACGTAATTCAGTAGTACTGAACCAAGGTGGCAGCTTCAAAATCATTTTCAGAACTTTGTTCTGAATCATTCGAAGTGCTTTTTTCCTAGTAGCACAACAACTAGCCCATATTGGTACAGCATAAAGCATGGCCGGTCCAAAAATTTGTTTGAATATTAGAAGTTTGTTCTTCAAACAATGTTTGGATTTCCTGTTTATAAGAGGATATACACATTTTATATATATATTACATTTGGCTTGAATACCCTCAATGTGATCTCTAAAAGTTAAATTTTGATCAAGTATCAGTCCAAGATATTTTACTTGATTTGACCAAGAAATTGGAACTCAATTCATAGGGACATTATGACTATTATTTGGTTTCAAAAATGCAGCTCTAGGCTTGTGTGGGAATATTATAAGTTGAGTTTTAGAAGCATCGGGAGAAATCTTCCATTTTTGAAAATAATCTGTAAAAATGTCCATGCTTTTTTGTAGCTTCCTGGATATCACACGAAGAATTTTTTCTTTAGCGGAAATGTCTGTGTCATCGGCAAAGCAAGATTTTTGACAGCCCTGAGGTAAATCAGGGAGATCTAAAGTGAAAATGTGATGATGGCCCAAGAATGCTTTCCTGAGTCACACCACCTCTTACATGTAATTGATCAGATTTAGAATCCTGATAATTTACTTGCAAAGTTCTATCAGTTAAGTAGTTCTAAACTGATTTCATGATGTAAAGAGGGAAATTTAACTTGTTCAGTTTCACAATCAAACCTTCATGCCAAACACTATGAATGCTTTTTCTATGTCTAGAAGAGCAACTCCAGTGGAGCAACCTTCAGCTTTTTTTTGATCGAATTAAATTTGTAACTCTCAAAAGTTGATGCGTAGTTGAATGCCCATGATGAAATCCACAAACTGTTCATCAACAAAAATTGAGTTTGTATTGATGTGTAGCATCATTCTATACAAAATTATTGTTGTTTTTTTTTTTTTTTTTTTTTTTTTTTGTCTTGATTATCGAGATTTTCAGCCTTGGGCTGGTTCATCTCCCGTCGTAGTTACTCAAATTCCCTTTTTGGGTATTTTCGTAACTTGTTCGGAGGTGAGATTCGAACTCGTGACTTTGGCGTGAGAGGTATGGATGTTAACCACTACGCCGGGGTCGCCCCCCAAAATTATTGTTCCAAAAAGCTTACTTATTGAAGAAAGCAAACTGATTGGTCGATAGCTAAAAGCTTCAGCTGGATTTTGATCTTGCTTCAAAATAAGTACGACTTTTACATTTTCCAATTAATCTGGAAAGTACGCCACATGCAAACATCTGTTAAATTGTTTTACCAAGAAAGACAAGGTACTCTCAGGGAGTTTTTTGATGAGGATATAGAAAATTCCATCATCACCTGGTGCTTTCATATTTTGAAATTTTTTAGTTATAGTTTTTACTTCAGCCAAATCAGTCCCCCAAGAATCATATTCAGATACTCCCTGGAAACCTAATCTTTTTGAAGGACTAGTAAGACCCAAACTGAAATTATGGGAGCTCTGCAACTGCTTAACAAGTTTTTGAGCTTTTTCCGCATTTGTGAGCAAAATTTAATCACCTTCCTTAAGCGCTGGTATAGGCTTTAGGGTTTCTTTTTTTGAGATTTTAGAGAGTTTCCAGAAAGGTTTGGAGCTCGGATCTAATTTTGACACATTATTTTCAAAATGTTTGTTCCTCAGGGCTGAGAAGCGTGTTTTAATTTTGTTTTTGTAAATCCCGCCTTATGATTTTCATAGCGGGATCACGTGTTCTCTGATATACGTACATTTTTCAGATGAATCAAGAGCTGAAGATCGTCATTAACTATAACTGAATCGAATTTAACCTCGCATTTTTGCATTGAAGCAGCTCTTGCTCTACTTCTTGAGTAAGCCAGAGATTCAAGAGCATTGTTAATTTCATTTCTTGTTTGCAATGGAACAATAGGATCAAAATTGTATTCCATAAATGTTCGATATTGATCCCAATCAGCTCTATGGTAGTTGAAAGTAGAACTGATGGAATTCGAAATGATTTCTTGAGATATTTCAAATGTAACTGGAAGGTGGTCAGAACCAAAGTCAGCATGGGTAATCAATTGACTACAAAGTTGACATGAATCATCTAGGACCAAATCAATAGTTGAGGGATTTCTGGCTGAAGAAAAGCAAGTTGGGCTGTTTGGGTATTGAATAGTGTAAAAGCCCGCAGAAAATGATCAAATATTATATTTCCATTGGCATTGCTTTGAAAATTATTCCATGGACGGTGTTTTGCATTGAAATCACCAATAACGAAGAATTTAGACCTATGACGGATAAGTTTCTGAAAGTCACCCTTGAGCCAGTTCTTTTGCTGGCCAGTGCATTGGAATCGCAAATAGGCAGCTATAAAAGTAAATTGGCCAAATTTTGTTACAACTGAGGCCCCCAAAATTTCAAAAACTTTGGTTTCAAATGAAGAAAGAATGTGATGTTTGATACGTCTATGGACAATGATGGCAACGCAACCACCAGCTCCCTTAAGGCGATCATTTCGGCAGACAAAATAATTTGGATCTCTTTTGACCCTATGGGTAGGTTTGAGATATGCCTCAGTTATAACAGCCATATGCATGTTATGAACTCTTAAAAAAATAAATAGCTCATCCTCGTTATCTCTGATGTGCATTCCAATTCAAAATATTTATTGACCTAAAATCCATTACTGAATTTTAATGTCATGACAATATTATTGGGAAATTTAATACCAGTTTGGATAACATCAAATATGGAATTAGTTTTTAGCATATCGGTTATCATATCGATTAACGATTGCTTAAAAATTCTAATGTAGGAGCGGAAATGCTACCTAAATCAAATTAGTCAGAATCACCGTGGGAATTTTGGTGTTGGTTCCTACCCGCTGCAACGGCAGCGTAGGTAGGTCCATTTACATGTTGAACATTGTTAACATCACGGTTAGGAAAGAATGTAGGGTGTGCATATTGAACCTTATTGGTGCCTGCAGGTATCGAAATAGTATTTGCTCCTCGTTGAGCGTTTGAAGTAACAGTTACGTATGATGTATAATGTATGGTATGTACTCTGTACTCTGAAACTAAGTCCGACAGCAATGGGCTCTCCCCTCTGTTAGACTTGATCAAGCTTAAATAACCACTGATTATCCTAATCATGCCATTGTATGAAGGGCCAAAACGGGTTGGATAAATCGATAGGCAACATCGCTTAAACGTTTCGACAGGAATAAAAGGAATCTCCTTCCAACAACAAGATTGAACAATTGGTCATAAGAGCAAGCTATCTAATATGAGGATGCCCCAATGGGAGAAGATCTCGCCTTCTATTCATAAACTGTTAGCAATGGGGAGTTGGCATTCCCACTCTCCCCATCCAGAGTGCTTCAATCGGGTGCCCTGATGGTATCTCCTATTCCCATGAAATTTTCATATTATATTGTATATATTTATTTAAATGAAAAATACTATAAGCATTCGTATCTATGATATATGATCTTCATTCGGTTGATCCTGAAATACAAGAAATGTTGTAAAGTGTTAAAGTGTACAGTTCTGTGGTACCGCGCTTAAGCACGTTTCCGTTCGTATTCAGCGATAGCAGCAATTCATAAAAATCTTGATCTGTGGTATCCTGAAAAGGTTTGTTAAATCCATTGAAATTTTACCAAACTAACATTTATACATTTTAATTTATTGTTGCCATGGTCACTATTTGCTGCTAGATGCTGATTATATATCAGCAATCCGCTTATATTTTTGCTGGCCTAGTTATTGTTAAAGTTATGGATCCTGAGTTAGGAAAACAGGGAAGATTGAATTGAAAGGGAGTTAAAGACAAATGGACATAAAAAACAATGAGTAATGTTTAAATCATCTACACACTCAATCTACCTCGGCAAAATGTCCAACAGCCGATCAACTCGGCAGTTACTTTTGCTGATATCCCTGTTTAAAGTTTGTTTGTTAGCTAAGTATCGGTAAAATTTTAATTTGTTAGCTGAATCTCGGTAATTTATTCACTGAATCTCAGTAAATTGAAATTCCGAAATGATCGGCTGTTGGATTCTCGGCGAAAAAAACTAAGTGTGTATGAAGTAAAATCAATAATACAGTATTATCAATTATGATGATATTGTGAGTTATGATAAAATAATGACAAAGATTGAACTGTAAAATAAGACACTAGCGAAATGGCACACAGCACTGCCTGAATCAGATCAGCGCAGATTTGGTCAAATGTTCATTTGCAAACCGGAAATGAAAAGTACATTCAGTAATTAGTTCAGAAGCCTACCACAGATTCCGTAGTAGCTTCTTGTTTTCAAGGCACCAGATATTTCTAAATCATAAGAGGAGAGGGCAGGATCAAAATGATAATTGGATATAAGTAATAATAATTATTGAAAAGTATGTATAACCTTTTAGGTAAAAATTTTGAAATTATTTTTATGTTAATATATAAATCACGAAAACACAAGTAATGATAATTATAAAGATGAATGGTAATGGTAATGAATAAACAATGTAATATAAGGTAATATATACAGTGAAGGGATATAATAATATGAACTGAAAATTACGTGTGTGCCGACTGCTGTTTTGTTGCAATTGTAGACAAACTTGCACATTTATTATGAAACAAAAAAATTAGACAATGTATGACAGCCATAAGAAAAAAAATAAATTTTGAATTTTAAATTATTTTACAATACCTGATGACCTGGAAGACCTGAAATACATCATGCAAAAGAAAGTACATCCCAAATTTCGATAACCTGGAACCAATTTATATGCAATGATATGCTAGCATATTATATCAACAAAAAATAAAAAATGTATTTTGCTTCTATTTTCCGTAATATCCTTCCATGTTATTAGGATGGATCTAAGGCAAGGATGATACCAAAGCGCGCTGTAACTAAGAACCTAATGTAAATAGTAAAATTCTCAACGTGACCTCCAGGCGCACGATCCTCTGTAGCAGGTGGAAAACTACTTGATGTGATATTTCCACAAAGGAACTGACAAAGGAACTGACTCCACAAAGGAACTGACAGCGCATGGGCGTTTGAAGCAACAGTTACGGATGGAAAAACCTGTTCGCTGTTTCTACCGACGGTTTGGTAGGAATTTGTTCTTCGCTGATCAATGTTACCAGCAGCAGAATGGGTAATAGCTGGTCGGGAACGTGTATCGTTGCCTACCTGACGTTTAGCGTGCGCCTGCAATATTGCTTTGCGAGTCTTGCACTCCCAAAAATTTGTGTTATGGTTTTCACCACAATTTGAGCATACAATTTTTTTTTTCCTTCACAGGACAGTCGTCCTTTGTCTGCGAGAAATCACCACAATTCATGCATTTACCAATCATATGGTAATGCTTTGTTCCGTGACTCCATCCCTGGCACTTACGGCACTGGGTGAGGCTTTGAAAATTTGCTCCCCGAAAGGCCTAAACTAGGATCGAAAAGGAATAAGAGGAAATTGCAGGTATTATTTAGCACTGAAAAGTGCTGTTTAAAATTTGTTGTTGCGGTAGGTAGCAATAGCACTTCCTTCAGCCAATAGAAAATAAAACCCCAACGCATGAGAGCACAATGCAGACTGGTATATGCAGATGAATTAAAGTTGTACATCGTGGTACGCACGCAAGAAGATTGCTTACTTCTGCAAAATTCGTTGAGTTCATTTTCTGAGTGGTGTCAGATAAACAAACTGATACTTAGCGTGGATAAATGGCAGGTAATCTCGTTTCACCGTATGGAGAAACCAACTCTGTTTGACTACTACAATACTCCAAGTAGAGTTACCAGTGTGACTGATCTATTTGTGTTTAATGAACCATCTGGACGTTTCGCGAATCGGATAAGAACGAAGTTGAACTAGTTTTAATAGATAAATGTTAAATAAGTTTATTTTTATTCATTAAGACTACCTATTGTCAGATGAATTATGTTAAATATAACCAATACAAATACAAATTACATTAATCAGTTCTAGTATTTATATTAATCAATTCTAGTAATTGTCATTGATAAGTCCATGGCATTGATCATCAGTAAGATGTTGACCGCCCGATAATCTATGTGCGCTAAATAAGAAAACCTCATAATTCGAAAGAAGAAAAAAAAATGTTAATTTCAGTTCAATTTCATGCGCAAATCGGATGTTAGCCATAACCTTCTCGTCTTGTAATTTCACAATCAATATAATCGATTGTAATTTCCATTACCTTTAAAAGGTTAGTGGAACCACCACCAAACTTCTATATGTTAATCTTTTTAGGCGTCACACATTTTTTTTTTAACATTTTTATTATATAAATCAACTGATGGTTGGTGCAATACAAACTAGTACTTTTAATATATTTGTAACAAGATTTTTTTTTAAATTTTCGTCTAATCTCTTAACGGAATTCCATATGAAGAGTTAAATATAGTATATATTAAACATACAATCATATTCTATGCCTAGGAAAGTCTAGAAATTTTATTCGAATAACTCGTATACCACTTATCGCACACATCATTCTCCAGCATTCGTCCAAAACAACTGAGTTGAAGAATGTCCAACTTAATAATCAACGATGGCTTATCATTCATAGCCTGAAAACGAACATGGCTGCATTGAAAATTGATCTTACATGTGGAAGAGGAGCAACTACCGTTTCAACTTTTATGTTAAGGGGCCGGACGTAAGTTATGAAAGAAATGCACCCCTTTAGTATGAAAACTCATTTTTTTCTTGTCCCCTCTACAAAATCACAACATGTACTGATAAGTTGTGCATCAACGATTTGATTTACATCATTGAGTTTGAGCGTAACAGCATGTGAGGGGTTGAAGAGAATCCCGCATCTAACTACCGCACGGAACTCAGAAGGATTCTGAATCTAAATGGCTTTCTAACTAATTTAAATAATTCGTTGATTTTAATTTGGCTCTTACAGACAACCAACTGCTGCGGTGCATAAACGCAACATACGACATTTCTACTAGTGTTGCATGACACGTCACTTATGTCACGTCTGATGCTTTTAAATGTTTATGACATATAGATGGCACTTTACACATGCAACATGTGAGATATAAGAAATAACAAATCATTATGTGCTTTTGATTATGTTGCGAATGTGTCAGAGCGACAATGAGCATGCAACACTTTGGATGCTTCTGACCAGTGCGTGCAGCATTACTAAATTAAATGTTTGTTTTCATTAAATAACGATGTTTGATTTATTTGTTTGATGTCCATGACAGCAGATAGCATAATGATATTGATTTAATGTTTTGCATGGTTTACTAAAGATGAATATGCAGATCATTAGGGTCATTGGTTTCATATCTTGGGTCGAGTGAAAACAAGTCACATTCAATTCAGACCGTGACGAGAATACACAGATAAACAATTTAGTATTCAGTTATTTTTTTTCCGTTTCTCGATAACAACGAGTCATAATTTCAGGGATATTTCTCACACAGCTGAAGCTCTATCATTGGTTGCATGTAATTTGGAAAAGTTGAAATAATAATTATCTGACGAATCTCTGTCAAAAACATTCAACGACAATCTTCACACATTATTCGTCGACTACAATTTCTCAATACTCCACGTTTGTTTAAGTCGCGAAATTTGCACAGTCAGCTCCATTCATCCCCAGGTGTTTGAATTATCCCAAACTACCCTAACTTCCCAGAAAATAATTAGTGTTGCAATTCAATATGAAAAGGGAATTAGGTCAATAACATTATTTATTACTAAAAAATAAAATCTTCAAACGACGGAAACCCCATCATAGGCATGAATACACTACTAATTAATTATGTTTTTATTGCGCACAGTGCGCCAATTCAAATTAAAATGTTTTGAAATGTTTTGTTGCTGTCTGGAGGATCAGCATACAACACTTTATCTCTGAGGTTGTTAAGTAAACAACGACGAGAAAAACATTACTGATAAAAATAAGAAGTTGTGTTTTCAAAACCTCTAATTGGAAATTGATTCCCATCACATGTGGTCTTTAGGGAGTGTAAAAACAGATGTTTCACATCGCTAGAACCATTATGTGCCTTTGGCGGTGTTTGAGCGCGATCAGATGTAGACATTTTTGCCAGTCAAGGTGGCGGATCCGTCCCTGCCTTGACCTACCTCGCAGTGGGATGTTTGGTAAAGATGTCTATGTTTGCTTCGAAATACTGCCAAAACAAAGCCCTACGCTCAATTTCAAACTATTTCTATTCAATTTCATACCCTGCCGAGCTCTATCGGACCTATCAATACTTTCTCTTCACATCTTTGGTTTAGCAGAAACTGCTGTTCACTACTGGGATCCCATGATGTTGAGAAGATATTTCAAATTTTCAAAACATTATAATTTGCCGGCGTCGGTGGTGTAGTGGTAAGCCTGACTGCTACTTGGCACCCCAGTGGGTCTGGGTTCAATCCCAGTCGATGTCGGTGGTTTTTCTGAGGCGAAAAAATCTGGTCACGTCCTCCTTCGGAAGGGAAGTAAAGCCGTTGGTCCCGGCTCATATTCGTGAGTCGTTAGGTAGGGTCCAGGTGGTGGAGTCGTCTTCCTGGCGTCGGTGATTGTCACCATGTGAGGAAATAGGCCGACGTAAAATAAAGAAAAAAAGAAACATTATAATTTAAATAATTTATAATTTAAAACACTGTACGCAATAAAAACATAATTAATTAGTAGATTATTTTTACTGTTTTAATGCGTGTGTAATAATCTTACTGTATACTCTGAGACGATGTAAACAAAACAGTGGTTCGCAAGTAACAAAGTTGAGAAAAATGTACGCAAAGGAGGTTGTGACTAGTTTGCTGCTCGCCCAAAAGCCCGTAAAACAAATTGCAACGATTGTGGGATGCCACCTGGCTACCGTTCACCGTATCAAACGTTCACTCATTGATGGACCACGTCCACGGCCCGCTCGCACACCGAAGGTCATCAAATCAGTGCGAGACAAAGTGAGGCGAAATCCTATCAGATCGATCCGGAAATTGGCTAAGGAAGTCGATATTTTAAAAACTACCATGCAACGGTTGGTCAAAGATGACTTTAAATGTTCGTCTAGGGCAAGAGTAAAGCGCCACTTTGTAACGGACCGAAACAAACAACTACGGCTGGAGCGCTCGAAACGTTTTTTTTTTATTAAGATCATTTATTTGTACAGGCTCAATCGAATTAACTTTACAGAGCCAAGATTTCATTTTTGTATACATCAATTATCTTAAAACTAACGTTAAGGGGACAGAACCGATTACTCGCGGCCGTCTCGAGGTTAAGGCGGGAATTTGAAGTATGTTTAACATAACACTTTTATTTTAAATTCAAAATTGTCAAAAAACTTAAGACTATACAACTTTTGGCTTCTTTTGACTTTGACTTGATCATTTTTGAGAAAGAAAAAAAAACACACACAAACACAGATAAAAAAAAAACTTAAAGTAAACATACAGGTTAAACTAACTACAATCTAAGGCTAATGTTAGTCAAAAACACATAAATGAGTTTCATAAACTCCAGGTCACGCAGAGCCAAAATATCTCGAACTGGTACATTGGGTTGTCTACCTCGAGCCCGAAGGGAATCATAAAGCTCAGATCTGACTCCACGATGCTCAGCACATGACCAAATAATGTGTGCTCGAAACGTTTGATGTCAGCATTAAAAAAAAAGAAGCATACCATCATAGTATTCTCCGATGAGAAAATGTTCACCATCGATCCCGTATCTAACACACGTACAGACAGGTTTATTTCACCGAAGAAGATTGAGGATATTCCAGTGAACGTGAAATTCAAGTTTACAACCAAACCATTTTGAAGGACCACGTTCTGCCATGGATGAAAGCCAACTTTGGAGCACACCAACACGTCATTTTCCAAGGACTCAAGCGTGGCTGAAGGAAAACATGGAATTTTGGCTAAAGGACATTTGGTCTCCTAGCAGCCCGGACTTGAATCCTTTCGATTACTCAATATGGGCATATGTTCAGCTATGGCCTGTGAACGTTCTCACCCCAGTGTTGGCGCCCTGAAAACTTCCATCAACAAGGCATGGAACTCGATGACTGACTCATACATTGAGAAGGTTTGCTCTCGATTCCGTCCCCGTTTGGAAAAGGTGAAAAATGGTGGACATATTAAGTAATGTAATCATGAAAGGGTTAATAAACGATCCCCTCAAAAAAATTATGATTTTTTTTATCATTTTCTATGAAAAGAACTAATTTGAAACTGAGGTATGGATTTTCGATTTTTTTATAGGACATACTGTATTTATATAAATTGATAGATATAAATAAACATTTAAGATTTATATATGTAAATACAGATATATAGCAATTTCAGTTAAACGTGAAGCCTTTATAACATGTATTAAAGAAACTAAGTAATTATTCTTCATCGAGTTGCTATGCAGTACACAACCTTTTTTAAAAGGCATTCCCTTAAGCCTGGACTTGCTTCTAGCGCACACAGTTTAGAAGAAGCATTTAGTTTTCAGTGTTATATAATGCACATAAAAGAAATGCTAGATTTGGCATAAATCAATGAAATCTTTCATGTCAATTTAGGTCAGATATCGCTGGAATCAGCTATATTGCATATTGCAAAAAATGTTTTTTACTGTATGAAAATTTGCAAACAATTAAGTTCTTTACGCTTGCTTTGCAGTCTGTTAAAAAAAATTTCTGTGCTATCTAGTTGAAGCGGGAGTGATAGTTAAGTGCAATTGATTCGCGAAAAATAGTGAAAATCGGAGAGAAGTGTAATTGAAACTCAAAGAGGATTTTATAAAAATTAAGGTGAAGCAGCGATCAGGATTCCCGCCTCGATGGACAAAGAACTTAACTTTCATTAGCAACTTTACTTTCAACATCACCAAGCTCTCATTTAAACGATATCTTGCTTAAATTTGCATGAAATATCCCATGAGTTTAAAGCAAATCCAGTATTCCTTATATGTACATACACGGTTTGAAAGAAACATGAAATTTGCACATATATGGAATGCTAGATTTGGCATATATTCATGGGATATTTCATGTCAAGTTAAGCCAAATGTCACTTAAATAAGGTCTGTTATATGCAAGGTTGCAAACTATTTCGTAGTTTACGCTTACATTGGCTGAATTTTACGCGTTTGTTGAAATTCTCTCTTTTCTTTTTATTTTCGCAGAAAATTACATCTAACTATGTACTTTCCCCAGATGAAATTTCATCAATCTTTGTCCTACCTGTTTCGAAAGTACAGACTTAATTTTTTTTATAAAATTAGGTCTTTTTAGATGCATCCAGACGAATAAAAGATAATAAAAAAAATTTAAAAAAATACAGTTAAAATAAACCGTAGGAAAAGAGTCCCAGATGTTCGAGAAATAATATTCCTTAAAACTAAAATTAAAAAGAAAAGAAAAATTTTCAGATATTGCTATATTTCATTCAATATTTCATCCCCTCTGAAGAACAATATTTTCTCTTAATAACCTCAGTAGTGTAATGTTTATTTCAGAATATGTCTACACTGTATAGGCTGACATTTCTTGCAGAAGCTGTCCTCAACAAATGATAATAGAAAATTTGCAATACAATCAATCGCTTCTGAACAAGAAAAAGAACGTCAACTCCATGCAGGACTAATTAATTGAAAATGCAATTGTAGCCGTAAGCAGCACTTCATATAAAAACTTAACAATACTAACCCTATAATAGTGGTTTAGACTCAAAATACACCAAATATACACAACGTTCAACCACCACCCAAGAAGCACCAAAACAGACGACAGTTCTGTGTCGGTACAGCCTTCAAGTTTATCACTTGAACCCTTGACGCACTGATTAGCGACTCAAAACTTGCACAAACGGGCACCTTCGTGAGAGAATCTCACATTTACTGACAAAATAAGATAGTTGAAAACTCCTTTACAAACAAAATTATTTTGAACAATATCCAGACTATAACAGCTACACTGAACATGTACATCAACCACCTTTTGAACAGTATGCAATACGTATTCGCTCTTTCTTTTGCTCGTTAGCAATAAATCCAAAGCTAGGTTCAGCGTACAGATCAAGAGAAAAATCATCTTTCGCTCAACTGATGTTTCAGCCATCGACGCAATATTATTATCTGTTCTTCTTCCCAAATCCATTGTTAACATATTCAAGTTAGAGTTTTTTTTAATGTTTTAATCGCCTTACGCTGGTGATTAAAAACAACAAATTATAAGCCGTAATTATGAACAACAATTATGCATAGGCACTTTTGATTTGAACGTTCACATTTTCTTTGTTTATGATGTGCCTTCTCCACACTGATTTTATGGCTATCTTAACGAAAGACTTGTTTACCTTGAGCAATTCAAACAAGTTTTATTCAAGCGTTACTCCTCTTTTTCAAGAATAGAACAAGTAAAGATGAACTTATCGCGCTCCTAAAAAAATCGTGTTAGTCTTGTGCAAGAAATATTAGTTTTATATGCGTTTTATGGTAGTTTTAGATAAAACCACTGAAAAAATGGCGAACGTGGCTATTCTGAATTCCCTCCGAATGGTAGCCATTTTCATATATATGCAACAAAACTCTCGTTTTTCCAATGCTACGAACAATTTCTGCTGTTTAAAATACATTTTGAAACTTAAAATGGATTGTAGACACAATTTATTGAAGATCTAACAATTTATCAGCCTTGTCATCTAATTGTTGAATTGTCAAGTATTTTTAATTTTTCAAATAAATCAATGTTCTAGCAATGATTCCGTGGCGCATTAAAATTTTCGAACTTTTATGTTATAAAACACCAATAAACTGAACGTCGCATGAAAACTTTATCAATTGCAGGCAAAAAACTCATGCATTTATGGTCAATTTTACAATCAATTTGCATACGTATCCACTTTGGAAAAGAAACATCATATGTATATCGATGTTTTTTTTCTCTTTAAAAAGTCCCCATTTAGCAGAACGAATCCAAAAATGGAATCTTAGAAACATATTTGTGACGGACTGGAAGTGTTCTTAAAGAGGAAAATCATAAAACTACCAAAACTTGTAGTAGTTTTATCATAGTTTTAAGCATGTCCTGCATGTCATTACAAGTATGTACCGATAAAACTATCAAGTTTTAAGCGAATCTTGGGAAATAGTCTTGAGAACCTCCTGTAGTATGGGTCTTTTTGAACTTATGAGGGTTTTATGGCTGTTTTATCGATGTTATGTAGAATATCTAGTTTTATGCGTCGTTTTATCAAATGAGTCTTGAGAACTTCTTCAAGTGTACCTTAAAATTGAATTTGTTACTTGGGAACAACAACAACAACAACAACAACAACAACAACAACAACAACAACAACAACAACAACAACAACAACAACAACAACAACAACAACAACAACAACAACAACAACAACAACAACAACAACAACAACAACAACAACAACAACAACAACAACAACAACAACAACAACAACAACAACAACAACAACAACAACAACAACAACAACAACAACAACAACAACAACAACAACAACAACAACAACAACAACAACAACAACAACAACAACAACAACAACAACAACAACAACAACAACAACAACAACAACAACAACAACAACAACAACAACAACAACAACAACAACAACAACAACAACAACAACAACAACAACAACAACAACAACAACAACAACAACAACAACAACAACAACAACAACAACAACAACAACAACAACAACAACAACAACAACAACAACCCAACAACAACAACAACAACAACAACAACAACAACAACAACAACAACAACAACAACAACAACAACAACAACAACAACAACAACAACAACAACAACAACAACAACAACAACAACAACAACAACAACAACAACAACAACAACAACAACAACAACAACAACAACAACAACAACAACAACAACAACAACAACAACAACAACAACAACAACAACAACAACAACAACAACAACAACAACAACAACAACAACAACAACAACAACAACAACAACAACAACAACAACAACAACAACAACAACAACAACAACAACAACAACAACAACAACAACAACAACAACAACAACAACAACAACAACAACAACAACAACAACAACAACAACAACAACAACAACAACAACAACAACAACAACAACAACAACAACAACAACAACAACAACAACAACAACAACAACAACAACAACAACAACAACAACAACAACAACAACAACAACAACAACAACAACAACAACAACAACAACAACAACAACAACAACAACAACAACAACAACAACAACAACAACAACAATAAGGAAAAAGTTACACATTGCGCATTCAAGGTCAACAATGACCCAACGCTTTGTTTCGCTCCCATAATTTGATTTTTCATATCTTGGTCTCAAATAAAAGGTTAGAATTCTTAGATCGACATGCTAGCCTGTTTTTTTATGGGTCAATATGAACCGAGAACCAGTTCCGGTTTGCATCCCCAGAGGCAAATTTTGGAACCTAATATATTTGTACCGTTCGACCGCTCAACATTCACGATATCGAATACTGATCTTCAAAAACATCATGCCACAGACCAAACAGAGGATTTGGCCCCATCCGGATACTCTGGAACCGGTTCCGGTTAGGGCCCAAAAAGGTAAATTTTGGAACCCCAAGTATTTGTACCGTTCGACGGTTCAAAATCCATGGTTTTGAATACTGATATCCAAAAACATCTTACCATAGACCAACCAGGACTTTTGGTCATCTGGATACTCTGAAAGCGGTACCGGTAGGGCCCAAAGAAGACAATCACTTCTAGAGGTCGCTGAAAGTTGTAACTGCCCAAAATATGTTCGTTTTCAAAAATTAGGAAAATTCAGAAAATTTCAGATCCCTAGTTTATTCCGTTTAAATAGACGTTAGAGCTTTTTTGACATTTTGCTTGGTCAAAAACGATCCCAGTGCACAAGGAAGGTTAAAACAAACCCCGAAGGCCGCGACGTTTAAAGATACCATTTTTTTTTGTAAAATACAACTATCATTGTTCCGTTATTATATCCACCACACACATGGAAATGATGAAGGCGCAAATAAATTCACCATGCGTCTCCACAGCAGTAGTGATTAACGAAATCTATGAGAAACCTATAAGCTGGGTGCAACATGAAGTTCAGCCTGGTGGCTGTTAAACACCGCGTCCAACAATTTTTAGAAATTGCAGATCTTACCTTTGTCCTCGTATACTTTTCTAAAATTTCAAAATATTTTTACCGAGCGTAAACTTAGGCTGGACTCCCCTTCTCCATTAATGTTTGTCATAATATATATCGGTTTAAAAATTCTTGGAAAAATACTTAAATGCTACAAAGAACGACGAGGACGAAGAAAAATAACTAAATCAGTTTTTATATCTCTTTTGACGTAGACTACGTCTTACGGCAAGGGTAGGGTGTCAATTGAAAATCTAAAAATAAGCGATCGTCACGAAATATCGTTACAAATTAAACGCTTATAACATAATAACTGATCGATACATTTTGAAGACGCTTACATCAATCGGTTGGAAATTTTCCCACGTATCAATTCAATTATCAAAAATTATCCGTTAACAATTTTAATTGAACGAGAATTTGAATTGAAAATAACGAAAATAAAAGATGATGTCTTATTATTTTGTTTTACAGGCCAAATTTACTAAATGCACAGTACTTCCCCATCACAGATTTCAAATGTGAGCAAGGGAGGTCTCATATGCAGCAGTGAACACCTGAACACCTGAACACCCGAAGGGGTACACCTTTGCAAATTTTCTCATTCGTGTTACAGTACTGGAGCTATGTGGATCAACGAGCTAGTATTGATTGGCAGCTGACGATGGCATGTACTCTGGAGGGTGCACTTTCTTCCTTCAGCGGTGCAGAGCGGCAAAGCGTCAATGTGGTTTTGGCAGCTGGTGGCGGCAAGTACCATAGAAGGTGCACTGGCGAGCAAACGCTAGACAGGTAGCTGATTGCGCTGCAGGCTGTTGCTAGCAAGCCATTGGCTAGGCAACTGTTGCTAGACAGCCATTAATTAGGCAGTGGTGTGTCAGGCAATCGGTTGCCCAAGTCGGTGATGTATTTGTAGCCAGCCGGTTGGTGCAACCACGAGGAGCGAAATAAGGTGCTTGTGTGTGTGTGTGTGTGTGTGTGTGTGTGTGTGTGTGTGTGTGTGTGTGTGTGTGTGTGTGTGTGTGTGTGTGTGTGTGTGTGTGTGTGTGTGTGTGTGTGTGTGTGTGTGTGTGTGTGTGTGTGTGTGTGTGTGTGTGATCCTGTTGATACCTAGGTAGGCGCAACGTGCAACTGAAATAACCTGCTTCTCCAAAGGACCAAGAAGGTTTTAATTCAAATGCGGACCATTTGAAATCCGTCCTTTTCAGGGCGAATAATTAAATTTTGAGAGAGTTTGTTTGATTTGAATTTATTTAACATAACCTTCCAAGTTCTTACCAATTGGCAGACAGCGGTGGCTAAAACAATTTTAGTTTTCTCTTCGTTGTATATCTTGAGCGTTGTGTACCATTTCTTACACGGCTCGAAAATGTAAACGGTATCTATTATTCTGAAGCGCAGATGGAGAGTAAGCTTACGGCAAGGCAAGCATGCCAAAATGAAGTTTTACAAATGGCTACAAACACGACAAATTAAAACACAGGACGCTCATAACTCGATCGTTTCTTGATTGATTTTCGATATTTTTGCTCTTATCAACTAGAGGTTTTTACGACTGCCATTTTATTTACTCGAGTATTTAAAATTTTACAAATAAAAGATGAATATATTTTGTGTACATATTTATCGATTGGTGTTGTAAAATTTCGCTATCACGGACAACGTTTTGATTTTCAAACATGATATTCCAAATTAACATTCTCTGCGCATTCAAAGTAATACTGTTATGAATAGATATTCTGTCGTGATAACGTTTCGCATTGGATAGAGTTTTACTTCTAGGAAGAATTAAATTGTGAGAAACTGTGAAAGTGAGAACTAGTGCAATGCCTAATTGTTTTGATGCCTACCGTATGCGCAAATTTCGGATGCGCGTTGAGATCGAACATACGAAAAATCATTCGAAACGACTGTGTACCGATGCCACGTGATGCGGGCACGTGTTTATCAGGTAAAACTGAAAGCAGCCAGAGGTAATGCGTTACCAACTAACTTGTTGAGACGAGGGAGAAGGGCCTTCAACTTGAAGCTGTATCACCATTTATCCTTTTTAAAGAGTGTACAATATGATTTTCGAACATACAGCTGATCTAACGATCTATTAGGACCATACCCACTTTATTTTGATCAGATTACGCCTTACGACAGGGTGAAATGAAAATTTAAAAAATACTGAAACAAAGCCGAGGGTAAGGGAGGGGTAATGGCGAACTGGTCTATGCGGACTACTTGAACGCCATGGGAGGTGATAAGGGTTAGGTTGGGGTAAGGGGTTTGTAGTGTTTTTTGGATTGAGATGGCTGCGTTGCTACAAAATGATCTGAAATGTTTAATTTGTTTGTGATTTGAAACTAGTAATGACTCTAATATAACTTTTTGATCTCAAGTAAGGTGAATGTTTTTGATAGTTTGACAGTTTTGATTTCGTATATACTTATCTTTGTGTGCTGTCTTTGATTTTTTCGAGGATGCTCCACAGGTACTTTTTCTTGAAATTGATATGATCACTTCCTTATCAAAACCGCATGTTGCCTAGGTCTGAGCAGGTCCTTCGCACTTCAATCGATCCATTTCACAGCCGTTCTCGACCATGAAGTCAATAAAAAAAGAAAAGAGAAGAAGGTGTTAGTATTTCATGGCATGCAGGGCGTAGGTGAGAGATTATTGGTGATATTTTCACGACGATATTTTCGTTTCTCTGACTAAGAATACCGAATTCCAAACCAAACCAAACTTGAACAGCACCAACCAGAAGTAATGATGTTTAACTCAAAAAGGATTTAAAAAAATATACTGGATTAAATTTAGACAACAATATTTTAAATTCTAGCCTACTCGCTAGCTTTGGATCTAGTTACCATCCCCATCCCAAGTTTAACAATATTTCAACTAACTAATCTGACCCTTGGAAAAGAACAGTTCTATTTCCTATCTAGTTTTTTTTCTATTTATTTATTGTCTGGTATGGAGGATACATGCTATAAACTACATGGAAAGGTAACGATAAAATAAGAAGAAAGACTAGCAACCCCCATCCAACTCCAACCACCTCCATCGCCTATCCCGACAGACATGCGCATCCCGTCCATAATGCGCAGACCCCCCCAGTGTCGTGCACTAATACTCGAGAGTCGATATGAGTACGCGACAAATAATTTCTAAGAAGCGAATCATAGAATGTTCTTACATACTTACTCACTTACTTATGATAACCCTTAGAACAGTACCTGCGTTGCAATGTTACGCTACGAAACCAACGAAACTAATCAAACGATTTAACGAGTCTACGTCAACCGGTTGTGTGTTATACACCGACTGATTTTTTTTATTTAATTAAGCATTTCTTTTCTTACATAAGTATTTCACACTTTTTTCTCCCGTTGAAAATGAATACCGTTTGACTCGTAGGTATACCATTTACATGCAGGTACAATATAAAGGTTCACATAAAACAAGATAAATGAAATTATCAGTAAGAAACCAAACTTTCTTAACTGCACAGTTGAATCGTGGAATATCTAAAAATGATCGCTATCCTCAACAACGCACCTCTGTTGGACGATAATGAAATTCTTAGACAACTTAAATATCTGCTCATACGCTCGTAAACGTGTTTCTTGAAAAGTGAAGAAAGGATAAATATCAAGGAAAAAGAGCGAAAGAAATGAGTGATACATGATTATTACCACACTTACCAAAATTTGGTCTACATATAGAACTATGTAAGTGTATTATATTCGAGCTAAATCGGTTTCGGATCTTACAGTAATCATAAACGGATATTCAAAAATTCGAAAAGTGAGCCAATGGCACAATTAATTTGGCAACACCATGAAACAAGATGTGCGACTTTGCTAGGAGCATGTGTTTACGAACAGAATCCAAATCAATCCTTCGAGAAAGGCACAAAGTATGTTACCAAAACGTCAGGTTAGAATGGATACCCGTATTTGATTACTCAAAGAGCGACAGCCGCAATTCGGTAACAAATCCTCAAACACAGTGCACACTGGGCCAGGAGACGAAATTAGCAAGACAAAACCTCTAGCGCTTTGAGCATGCATTTTATCAAGATGATTGCTTCAGCATTGTTGCTCAGTTTTATCTGCGCCACAATTTGGTAATTAAAATTTGTTACAATTTTCACCGCAAGGGCGGCGCTGCGATACTAACTTTTTTATTTCGCCTTCTAACGGTTTGATGTCTTCGGCAAAATTGTAGAACATAAAATAATAAGAAAGTTTGCCGAAGACATCAAAGTTCTATGTCTACAAATTACAAAGTTACGATTAGTTTTGTAAAATTTAACTGAAATTTACGTTTTTTCTACTAATTTTCATATTTTCGTCAAATATGTTATTTTTGGTACCATTTATGTGTTGAACCTTATAATTTGCGTATGTTTTGGAAATGTTCGCATAGTTTTGGGACATAACAAGCGAAATATTAGCCAAAACTTTGAAAAATATTATGAATTTCAAAATTAATTTTCTCAAAAAATTGCGAGTTGTTGCAAAAAATTACTCATGTTTCAGAAAGTACCATATGTGACCTTTCAATTCTGAAATTATGCCCGATACATATTTTGATATATTTGAGATATCTGGATTAATTATAATTAATATTTTTGATCTAGCAACTATTTTTTATTTTATATTTACTATTATTTCAACAGGTTTTGTACGGATTCTGGAAATTGATTTTTATCGGTTTGAGGAAACTGTTTTGTGAGTGTCATCACGGGGTCAGAGGTTAGCAAAAGTCTTCTAAATACATCTTCGATGTTCGCCAGGCGACTGAATTGTCGAGAATGGTGCTCCCGAAATTTTCTGATCGATTTGTTCCGACGCTCTTGTGCTTCTTCCGACAATAGTCCAATAGGAATTTCGCAATGACTTATTATTTCAGATCCATGTACCAAGATCCTGTGAACTGAAGGCGAAAGGGGATAATAATCATAATAATGGACATATAACTTTCTAGTTTCTTCTGCATAGGTTTCGAATGATTTGACGTCGATTTCTAATTTCGATGATAGCGCGCAAAGAAGTGTAGCGACTCGACGAACGATGTCCACCTCAAGTCCTGTAATTCTTGCCGTTGTTTCTGGATCTTGAAAGAATCTTCTAGCAGTGTTGCCATCATTTGTGTTACCTGATGAAAAAATAAAGATAAAGGGATCTACTTCCCGATAAAGAAGAAAAATGCAGTTACCTCCGGATGGCAAAGGTTCACTTATTCTCAGCCCAATCTTCTTAAATTCTTCTCTAATTGCACGTTGCCGTTCAAGAAAGGTTTCGTTTCCTTTATTTATACGCCATTTTTTTAGTGGAATTCTTTACGAAACATTAAGCAGAAGCTCCATACTTCTTATGTAAGCATGCAAAACAGGAATGGTTTCAATTTTATTGCGATCGTCACATATTTGGGCTTCGATGGGATTACTGAGTTTTTTGCCTGATGCTCCGCAAAGATTGCACGCCTGGGAACTTTTTCCTGTGAAGCTGTTAATAACTTTGCCATCGACCATACTCAAAATTAACTCAGAAGAAACATCTACAGAAATCCTATTTATCGTCAATGTGGTTGCTTTCAAATTTTGTATTTGTAACATCATACTCTCCACTTCTCGTTTGATAAGATCAGCAGTTTCTTTTTGAAAAACCATTTTGATGGGGCGGCACAAATTGATGGATGATGGACTGTTGTTGCTCCAAACTTCTTGTCGTTCGCCGGAGACTGCGTTGAAATATATTCGCAAAGGAACCAGGCAAATCAAAAAAATATGCGAGTCATTACATGATATAACATCATCGCCAACTTCTTCAAAAAATGTCACTTTATACCGTGAGTGGTTGCTTGAACCATCCAATCCCCATTTTAAAATAACACATAAATTTCCCTGTTCATGAATGTACGGTTCAATATATTTATTCAGTGTCATGAAGAGACGCTCTACCGTATGGTCAACAAGATTTTGAAGAGGAACTTCTGCGCATGATGGCCGAATGGAAATATCTGAAATACGTTCAAACATGCAAACTTTTAAAACTTTATTGTAAAGGTTATTATCATTTGCGTGCCCAATATAGTTTGCAAATAAACTTTGATACAGCTCACATTCCGCCATGAAACAGCTTCCAATCAATTGGGAATTGTTCCAATTTTTAAATTTTTTGGTTTTATTAAAAATAATTTCGAAACTTTTGAGGAAATATTTTTTTTTTTTTTTTCAATTGGAGAGTTAAAGTAATTTTGAAATAATTTAGAATTATTAAAAAAGCGACTCAAAACCACCACAAAATCCAAAACATGAAAGAATTATCGATCTATTGGAAGCTGTTAAGACAAGAACATAATTAAATGAATTTGTGCTTACCACGTGAATAACAAGTACTTTTATTATCGCGGATGTCATTGTATGCTGGATAAATGTCATATCCTTTTTTTAGCGTCATGTTCCTTATGTTTTGGTACTGTTGTTTTGTTAGATCGTTTTCACATAAAAACCTCAATGCATCGTCGACTGTAAAACGTTTCATCTCTGGTTCAACAGATAGAGCAAGTTTTTTGAAACGGGAAGCTTTCTCAGGAAATGCAAATAGGTGCTCGACAACCCAAGCAACGGAACGATATCCATCAGTCCTTAATGCCGTTACCGTGGCTGAAACCAATTCTGCTGTGGTGTGTTTTTCTCGCAAATCTTTGGTTTTACGGAGCCTGGTCCTAGGGGTTTCTGCACCAAAAGATATTTTCTTCCTTCCACCAACATTTTTCTTCGGAATATTATTCAAAATTTTAAAGTTTGAATCCAGCCATTTTGAATGTTTCAGGAAAAACAAACTCTTTATGCGGTGGCACTTTGCGTATCGTGATTCAATATTTGATAGTAGCAAACGTAGTGAGTTTTGAACGGAATCAGAAAACATTTTATTATCAGGACATGTTATTTTCTTCTTCACATACGATGCCACATCACCAAGTGGAAGATTCTGTAGGAATAATTCTACTATTTCTCGTACGCGAATACTGCACGCTAATAATAAAATTACTTGAATGAATTCCTACTGGATTAATTAAAATAGCCTACCTTGAGCCATAGTGATCTGTAGAAGGCACCAACCACAAACTAGAAGTAATCTGCCGAAAGAACCAAAAGGGTAAACCAGCGCTTCCAAACGGTTGATAACTACACAATTATTATGACATTTGACGTTTGAGATTTGAAGTTTTGAGGCGTATTCAAATGTAATGGGGAAAGTCGTGGTTGCTTTGATATTTCATCAACATCCGTGCACTCATGGACATAGAAAAAAAATACTGTGAGGCACGTTTTCAATATTCTCGTGGAAATGAGTGAGGCAACACCAAAACACGGTTAACAGTAATATCAAAAAGGCAATAGAATTATGGCAGCGTGCACAGGCTCATGCTTCAACATTTGCTTCGATGATGACCCCTTGGTTTTGACAGTGAAGTAAACAAGTATGTGTGTCAGCGATCAATCGTATTCGTCGACACATGAATACAAGTGCAGAGGAATACTTATTTTCAATTGACTTTTATAGCACACTATCTTTTACAGATTAAAAATAAAGATATTCGAGGTGAAAAAATAATTCCATTTGACATGTTGACATGAAAACATATCAGATTTTGTACAATGGAATGCATATGTATGTATACGCAAAAAGCAATCAATTATAGCATTGATTTCGGGCTAAAATCATCAAAAGTTTAAAATACGATATCTCAAATATATCAAAATATGTATCGGGCATAATTTCAGAATTGAAAGGTCACATATGGTACTTTCTGAAACATGAGTAATTTTTTGCAACAACTTGCAATTTTTTGAGAAAATTAATTTTGAAATTCATGATATTTTTCAAAGTTTTGGCTAATATTTCGCTTGTTATGTCCCAAAACTATGCGAACATTTCCAAAACATACGCAAATTATAAGGTTCAACACATAAAAGGTACCAAAAATAACATATTTGACGAAAATATGAAAATTAGTAGAAAAAACGTAAATTGCAGTTAAATTTTACAAAACTAATCGTAACTTTGTAATTTGTAGACATAGAACTTTGATGTCTTCGGCAAACTTTCTTATTATTTTATGCTCTACAACTTTGCCGAAGACATCAAACTAGAAGGCGAAATAAAAAAGTTAGTATCGCAGCGCCGCCCTTGCGGTGAAAATTGTAGCTAATTTTTATTACCAAATTGTGGCGCAGATAAAACTGAGCAACAATGCTGAAGCAATTATCTTGATAAAATGCATGCTCAAAGCGCTAGAGGTTTTGTCTTGCTAATTTCGTCTCCTGGCCCACTGTGCAGTGTATAAAGGAAGAATGCGTCGCGAAATAATTTAGTTTCAGTTTTTTATCGCTTGGTGTCGTTGTAAGCGGCCAAGTACCATCAAATATGAAACTCTCATAGGAAAATCTCTATCAAACAAATATGTCGAAGACTGCATTGATCTGAGTAAATCCAAAAACGGTATTAGCAGTTTGTTGAAGTACTGTCTCACTGATAACGGCTCAGATAGTTAAGAACAAAAATGGGTTCGTGCATAAGGGATAAAATGGTGTTTACTTATTAAATATGTTAATATTTATTAAATATTTAAAAACTCTCTATGAGCATGAGCATGAGCATGATTGATCGCCCACGGATGCAATTTCGTTATTGCCAGATCAGCTGTATTTACACAAAGAACCAACAGATGATGTTTGGGACTAACATACATCTTCAACGTGTAAAAACTGGTGACCCATTATAAAGCAATACCGGCGCCGGCCGTGCCCGAATGCTGGTCAAGTAGGGAATGGGAAGAAACGTGTTGACATGATACTCGCTTTGAAGGAAGCCGAGAAATCCTCTGCACTTCCACGAGAAATCACTGGGATGTTGGATAGTTGGGGAAAGGTTAGAGGCAGGGTTCGTTTTGGTTAACGATACGCTGAAAGTATGTAGCACTATCCGCCAAAAGCAATGGACCACTCCAATGTGACTAAAAAGAGACAAGCATAACGTAAAACAAAACAAAACAAAACAAAATAGACAAAATAAAACAGGATATTAGATATTGTCTTCAAAATTTGGTAGAAGTAAATTATGTGTTGCTTTGCAAACCAGCTCTCCTCGATGTCCTAGATCCCGGCCAAGTTCTGCTGGACCCGCAGCTGCTGCAGTCGGCACTCGTTCACATCAAGCCGGCCGTCGCCGGAGTGTCAGAAACCTTCCAGTTGTAACATGATATCTGCGTCTAATACGCTCTTCTTGCACCGATTAATTTAAAAACTAAGCCTGCACGCCTAATCAAAATTCACATTGGCACAGTTTTATGACCTTATGACCTCTTACTTTAAAAGTAAATATTTCGATAAATCCACCCACAACTCTGGCTTCTGCGATAGATAGACTCTTATTTTAATTTCCAAGGTAACCTTCAATGTAAACACACTGGTCGTCGTTGTCGTACACTTTACCGTGACTGATTCGGTTGCGAAACCATTGGGCATACGGCTGATTCCGTACACTGTGAAACTGGCGGTTTTTGGATAGGTCTTTTGGAAAGGTCTTGGAAACCCAAGGACGACTATTTTACTTTTATCGTAAACCCACTTGATGGTAGAGTACCGAGTCCTACACACTTAGAAAATTTTACAGTATTCGGCAATTTCCCACCGAACCATCAACTGCTGAGCGTTCAGTAATCCGATTTAACGGATTTCGGTAAAATTTGACAAGTTCCAGTAATTTTTTTACCGGAATTCTGTAAAATTTCACCGATCGGATCGGATCACCGACCGAATCGGATTACCGAAAGCTCAGCTGTTGAAAGTTCGGCAAAAAACTACCGAACACTGTAAAATTTTCTAAGTGTGTATGCCAACAAAACGTAGCGTACTTTCTGCCACTGCACTTCTCTTCGACCCATGTGGCTACATCGGACCCATATCAACAATAGCAAAATTGATTATGCAAGATTTGTGGCGACTCAAAGTAGGATGGGACAAAGAATTGCCGGACGAGCAGTACCATTTGTGGACAACTTTCCGGGACCGGAGCTGCCATCTGTCAACAAACTACGAAAGAAGATTTGTGTAATCCATAGCGACGCAACCGCAACAGAACTCCACGGATTTTCGGACGCTTCCAAGCGTGCTTACGGGGCAGTCTTGTACACGAGGTGCATCTCTCCAAATGGAACTGCTAACGTTGAACTGGTTTGTAGCAAATCAAGAGTGGCACCTCTAAAACCAACGACAATTCCTCGCCTCGAACTGTGCGGAAACTTGCTTCTAGTTCGTCTTGTGGAAAAAACTGTAGCTGCAATGAAAATCTCCTTTTCGAATCATATTTAAAATCTCTCTATGAAACAAAACAAAAACGTATGAAATATAATCAATGAACCTACATTTCACCACTTATCCGTTTGTATTTATTGGCTTTCCGTTTCAAATTTTTGCAGGTAATTATTTCGTAAATTACACAGATCTCGTGTGTAAAATGTGAAGCATACGTGATAATTCGGCATCAGATTGCAGAAAACCCATAATTCCTGAGTTCTGTACATTGTACACACTAAGGAATAATTACCGTATTCGGTAATTTTTTACCGAACTTCCAACAGCTGAACGTTCGGTAATCTGTTAGGTAAACGAAATGAATACCGAACGATCGGTAAACAAATTTTTGGAAGAACTGTCAAAATTACCGAACGATTTGGTATTTTTTATGAAGAGTTCGGTATTTTTTACCGAAGAGTTCGGTATTTTTTATCGAAGAATTTGGTATTTTTTACCGAAGAGTTCGGTATTTTTTAACGAACGCTTCAGTAGTATTTAACGAACGAGTCAGTGTTTTTTGTACCAGATGCATGAATACAAATTTCGTCCATTTAAATTAAAAATATCGATGTTCAACTTGAAACATAAGAATTGATCAAAGTAAATAGAAAGCCTGTTTCGAAGGAAAATAATAATTTTTGAATCAAATTCAAAACATTGTTATTTCAACAATACATTAATCGGGTAGGTGAATTTGAGCGTGTACTTCCCTCTCCAGAACTTGAGGCAGAGGCAAAGTTTCGACGCTTGCAACATGAGCCAATCGTCACATTTATTGGTAGGTTATTTGCTCGATTCCAGTAGTGGATCTCTGAGCAAATTCGTTGTACTTAGAATATGTTAGAATTCAAGACAAATCCAGAATTAAGATAACCAAGATTCAAAGAATAAATAAAATAAATTTAGAACGCAACCATTAAAATCCAACATTTGTACGTTTGTTCTTCTCATTAATATGTTTAAAATAAACATAACATGATTTTTAATTCAAACATCGATGTCGCTTGATTTTAAACATAGAATATATTTGAAATAAAGCAAGTTTATTTTTGCGGCCAGAATAAACTAAGTTTATGTTTGGATTTACCTAGAATTTGTTGGTTATGACGGTATTTTTTCTGCGTGTGGAATAATGACTTATTTGTGATTTTTCGGATTATTTTAATAAAAGTGTTGTTTGCATCTGTATAAATGATTTTATTAAAAAATAAAATTATACTCCTGGAACGATTTTGGGGTATGTTTTAAAAATCACTCTAGGAGGGATTACTGCAATGCGTGCATAAATTTGGTACCTGTTGTCGACAGTGTTTCCATGGCAAGCATTGCTCCAAAGACCAGGTAAAATTTCTTATCAGACGGTGCCGGTACGGTATTGAAAACAATGAAGGATTGGAGTGAAATTTCAAATGCTTCCCTTATTCCAAATCCAATTGGAATAGCAAGGCTTTTCCAGAATATTGCACAATCGTTGGAATCTCCCAAATATGGTCCTCTAACGATCAAAATTGGAAGAACTGAATTTTGATGAGTAAAGTTGTCTTCGGCCTAAAATGGATATTCATTGCGTTAGTGAATTAATTGTTAATTTAAATACAAATCGTCAAAATTGTACCTCACTCAATTCAACCAGCCCGTTGAGAGGATTTTTTCTGGATTCACGGGATGGATTTTTCTGCCTCACAATCAACAGCGCTCGGATGAAATGTAGTACGTAGAGAAATTATGAATCTTTCACTTTTTCAAGCCAAACATTGCATTAGCTCCCTTTAAACTTATAAACAAAATCGAGTTGAATATCGATTTGGATAGAAAAACATTACTTTTCTATAAACCACTTTGAATGTTTGCTTTAAGATAAAAAAAATGAAAATACGATCGATAACAAAAAGTCCAATGAACCTTTCGTCTGATATCACGTAGCTCTGTATATGGGTCTTTCGTAAGCTGGTTGTCCATTGTTAGTCTTAATTGCTACTCAAACGTGTAATCTTAAAGTTTTGCACAGTTTCAATAGTTGTGCACATTTAACGTATCAATAGTTGTGCACATTTAAAATTATTTTGTAATTTTCAATCTATTTTCATGCACATAAAAGGAGCATGCAAATAACGTCAAAATAAAATGAAGATTCAAAATAACACGACTTGGAAATAACATCTTGTAATATTTGCCAAATTTAATTTTACATGAACGGCTTCAGATGAGCGCATCGTTAATTTTTACATTCAAGTTTTTTTTTCACGTTAGAAAAAGAGAGACAAAAGATGAGTGAGATAATATTTGCTTATTTGCGGCATCAATCGAGAAGTGAAATCGTTACGATTAAAAAACGTCAAGTTTTAAATCATTCCCTTCATCCCTTCAAACGCTTTCATGGGGCTGCGGACCACCAAAATATTGTTTCAACATTGAAGGCAAGTTGAATGCATTTTTAGAAGCTGGTTAGTTTAATTCAAAATGACATTTTATTTTCATTTACGTTCTGTTGATGCATTGGAAATAATGGAAAAACTTTAAAACTCAGTCAATAAATCTAATAAAGGCAGATTCTTGTTGCTGGGTAAAACCGGATAATGTGCAGTTGCTCGCGAGTAAACGACGGTAATTCAATTAGTTCAACTCATTCAATTTGAATGACACGATAGTTATTATTTCGTTAACTAATTATCATGTAACCAGGTACATAAACACCAGATTTGAGGTTAAGAAACTGCAGTTACAAATAAACGTTCTGTTGTGTTCTCTGTTTATGGGTGGAGAATGACAGCTAAGCAAAACAGTTGTTCTATTAAACACATTTCAATGGACGTAGCTTTATATTTACACGCTCGTATAAATTGGTATGATAATGAATTGGAAAACGAGTTACCTGTGATTTATTATTCTTGCAACATGTACTAATGTAAGACCCAATGGAAAAAGATGTATTTTTCAATGTATGCTCCGATTTTGTGCACGGTTTTCAATTTTAAATTAAAGAACGCAATGCTTTACATTGGTATATTTTTACCATGCCGTTGTTGATCTCCTTGTACAAATCGTTAAACTGGGTTAAAATTTTCTTTTCAATTGGAATCCATTTGTCCACGAAAGTAAATGCGTTCGGTTTCAATTTTCTGAAGCCGTTAGTGATCTAAAAACCCGACTTAATCCACCGTTGGTGAGACTGGACCCTTCTTACACTTAACTTCAGGATTATGAACACACATTTGACCAACGTGCTACTGGATACTTATTTTCATCAGAAATTTCAATTTCAAGCTCCAGAAATATTCGATATGTCATACATTCTGTTTATAAAATGAACTATTTGTCAATCCCGAACGTATTGTTCATCGATGTGGTTGAAATAGTGACATTCATAGTGTTTAACGACCTACTTATGTTAGTAATATAAAAGAAGAAATAACATAAATATTAGAAATTTCATATATTCGGACCATAGAATGAATTTTGATAATCGATATGGATTCAAGATGCTAAGTAAATACATGTTCGTTGAAAATGGTGTAGTTATAGTGAATGGAGAATTTTCGTAATTTTCGAACATACTCGCTGCAGTTCAAAACCGGACCACTCGAACCAATCGACCCTGCTTTAATTCTATAGAGTCGCATACTGTGACTAGTCCGCTGTATGTGCTATACAACACACCCCTTAAAAAATCCAAATTATCATTTTAATTAAACTTCATTGGATTTTGTAAGGTTTTAGGACCAAATTATAGACGAGTTGGCGTGATACACGGTAAAAATAGGACATGAAAAATTTGTTGTAAGAAAAACTTTTTTCATTAATAGTGCCCATCTCGGGATGTATGGCGAACTTTAAGATAATTTTATTGCCTTTATTTAAAAAAAATCGTTCTATTCTAGGATAGCTATTTTTTTAAAATTGACTTCAAATTTTAAAATATTTATTTTTAGTGTGCTAAAATCGATCTTACAATTTTTAAATATTTTTCATAAAAGTTAAGACAATTTTCAAAAAGTCATCCATGCATCACTTTTTTGTAAGTCTTGTGCTTTTTGAGTTATGTTGACATGAAAAAATTGTTGTTAGAAAAACTTTTGTTTTACTTAAAAGTTCCCATCTTGTACTGTACAGTATGTCGCATAAAAAATGCGAAAACCCATACCTCAGTTTCAAATAAGTTTTGGTATAGAAAATGGTAAAAAAAAATCATAATTTATTTAGGGAATCGTTTATTAAGCCTTTCATGATTAAAGGGTGTATTCGATAAAAATGGCACACACATATATACTCATCAAAATTAAACTGATTATCGCATTTTCTTGAAATTTTCAGGGAATGAAGAACTACTAATGTTTTGATTTACAACATTTGTTTTATTCAATTTCGTCTCCCATCCCAAATGCCCGCACCTTCCTTTTCACTCCACCCATCAAATTTTGTACAATCGATTTTCCCAGTGTTTTTGTTGTTTTTACCCAAATTTTCTTCAATCTAGCTCTGTTTTTATAGTTTTGGGATGTTTGCGAAGCTCCGTTTTCATAATTGCCCAGAATTTTTCAATTGGACGAAGTTCCGGTGAATTTGGTGGGTTCATATCCTTTGGCACAAAATTGACTCCGTTGGCTCGGTACCACTCCAATACGTTTCGAGCGTAGTGGCAGGATGCTAGATCAGGCCAAAACAGAGTTGATCCTTTGTGCTTCTTAATGAATGGCAAAAGACGCTTCTTAAGGCACTCTTCCGTGTTAATCGCACCGTTTATTGTTCCGGAAGTGATGAAGGGAGCACTTATTTCACCACATCCGCAAATCGCCTGCCAGATTAGAAACTTCTTTGCAAATTTCGATAGTTTCTTCTTTCGAACATCCTCCGGAACATCGAACTTCGACTTGGCAACGAAATATTCTTGCCCAGAAAGCTGACGGAAGTCGGCCTTGACGTATGTTTCGTCATCCATCACGATGCAACCGGATTTGGTGAGCAGCTTCGTGTAAAGTTTCCGGGCGCGGGTTTTCGCAGTGATGTTTTGTTTTTCATTCCGGTTTGGGGCTTTTTGCACTTTGTAAACATGTAACCCAGCACGTTTCATGGTTTTCTGCACAAAACCGACTGACACCTTAGACTTTTTAGCGACATCTCGAATTGACATGTTTGGACGGTTCTTGAATTGTTGTACGACTTTTCTGGCCATTTTACTGTCCATTGGACCACTTTTACGACCACTCCCTTCCTTCCTTTGGACACTCAGACACTCCTTGAAGGTTCTTATTACTCGAGACACAGTTGTATTTGCAATTCCAAGCCTTTTAGCAATCCACCGGTGGGACGCCCCTGGATTTTGATTGTGAGTGCACAAAATTTTCTCACGGACAATTTCTTGTTTCGACGACATGACTGGAACTACTGAATGTATAACTATGAAACTTGGCAGATGTAAATAATACACTATGGATAAGATCTACTCAAATTTCTAGGTTTTTTACTCATACGATTCAAAAGTTACAGAAGATTTTCTGTGTGCCATTTTTATCGAATACACCCTTTACATTACTCAATATGTCCACTATTTGTCTCGATCACCTTCTCCAAACGGGGACGGAATCGAGAGCAAACCTTCTCAATGTATGAGTCAGTCATCGAGTTCCATGCCTTGGTCATGGAAGCTTTCAGGGCGCCAACACTGGGGTGAGAACGTTCACAGGCCTTAGCCTGAACATATGCCCATATTGAGTAATCCAAAGGATTCAAGTCCGGGCTGCTAGGAGACCAAATGTCCTTTGGCCAAAATTCCATGTTTTCCTTCAGCCACGCTTGAGTCCTTGGAAAATGACGTGTTGGTGTGCTCCAAAGTTGGCTTTCATCCATGGCAGAACGTGGTCCTTCAAAATGGTTTGGTTGTAAACTTGAATTTCACGTTCACTGGAACATCCTCAATCTTCTTCGGCGAAATAAACCTGTCTGTACGTGTGTTAGATACGGGATCGATGGTGAACATTTTCTCATCGGAGAATACTATGATGGTATGCTTCTTTTTTAATGCTGACACCAAACGTTTCGAGCGCTCCAGCCGTAGTTGTTTGTTTCGGTCCGTTACAAAGTGGCGCTTTTCTCTTGCCCTAGACGAACATTTAAAGTCATCTTTGACCAACCGTTGCATGGTAGTTTTTAAAATATCGACTTCCTTAGCCAATTTCCGGATCGATCTGATAGGATTTCGCCTCACTTTATCTCGCACTGATCTGATGACCTTCGGTGTGCGAGCGGACCATGGACGGTCAGTTCCCGACTTCCGTGAACATGGTCCATCAATGAGTGAACGTTAGAAATGGTGAACGGTAGCCAGGTGACATCCCACAATCGTTGCAATTTGTTTTACGGGCTTTTGGGCGAGCAGCAAACTAGTCACAACCTCCTTTGCGTACATTTTTCTCAACTTTGTTACTGGCGAATTACTGTTTTGTTTACATCGTCCAGAGTATATAGTCAGATGATTACACACACGCATTAAAACAGTAAAAATAATGTTTAAAGCTACCCAAAAATAAGTATTGAAAACGTTCGCGTTTTTATGGGACATACTGTATGGCGAATTTTTAGACAATTATATTGCCTTTATTAAAAAAAATTGTCTAATTCTAAGACAACCATTTTCTGCAAATTGACTTTAAATTTTAAATGTATTTTTTTAGCGTGTAGAAATCGATTTTACAAGTTTTACATTGTTTTTTATAAAAGTTAGTACGGTTTTCTAAAAGTCACCCATACATCACTTTTTTTTAAGTCTTGGCTTCAAAGTGCCCATCTTGCACTGTATGGCACAAATTTCACATTTTTTTTCATAAAAGTTAAGACAATTTTCTAAAAGTCACCCATACATCACTTTTTTGTAAGTCTTTTCCTTTTTGAATGTTTGTTAGAAAAAAATCGATCAAAAAACTTCAGTCCTTTTCAAATGGTAGTCTAGATGAATTTTGAAAAAAAAAAAACAAAGTATGCACAGTCACATGAAAAGACATAGTCTACACACTCACAAAGTTTCATTGGATTCTGAGAGGGTGCTGCCAGACACTGGATCAGTTGGCGTGAAATTCGTCAAGTTGGAAATAAGCGAAGGGCATTTGAACGGTAGTATATTATCAGGCGCATAGTCTTCTACCAAGCTACCCCAGATGCAGGGTAGGCAAGGGGGAGGATACCCCCTTGACTGGTAAAACAGTATGCGACCGATCGTGCTATTATACTACCTATTGCTTTGATCTTGTTCTAGCGATTTGTTTGTTTCCCTCTCCCAATGCCTAACATGGGTGAGAGATTATCTCTTGCTGTTGGGTTTATTTTTGGCATGCATGCATCTTTCACACTTAAAGCCCGTTTCAAAGTAAATTTGGACGCATTCAAGTGATCATAACTCACTTGAAAATTGAATTAAACAGCATACACGGTTGATCAAAACGTCAAACAAAAGGATATTTATTCAGCTTTCAAACGATGTATAGCAAGATATTACATTTCACCATTTCGAACGAACTGTCGCACTTTACTTGTGATCGATGCCATCATGATCTGCACAGTCGCTGGTGACACTGTGCCGGTGTACTTATTCCACTTTAAACGCATTTGTTATGCATTTGTCACTTTTTTACCGCATCCTGGAAGTTTTCGCTTGACAATTGCTCAATATTTTTCGATCGGTCTGAACTAAGGGCAATTCAGGGGATTAATCTCTTTGGCGACGAAATTAACATTGTTTGCAGCATACCATTCTAGTACCTCCTTAGAGTAGTGGCAGCTGGCTGACCAACATAACGTTGGTCTTGTGTTCTCGAATGAAGGGTAAAATCCGCTGTTAGAGCGAGATAAAGATTGTTTTTCGACGAATTAACTTTACATAGGCATTCCTACAATCCACCAGCTGCAAGAGAGATTCTATCTCTTGCTTGTTGTTGCTACCTATTGCACACAGCTACTGTTTGTTCGATCGCTAACGATCGCTTCAGCTGTGTGTACCGCATAGGATAGGAATAGGAATAGAGAAATAGAATTAGTCAAAATAAATCGTCGCTTAGTAAACACCGTTTTTTCAATAAACCAGTCAGTGTTCGCGGAATAAAGGTGTTTTTATCAAAATCAGATTTTTTGTTAAGTGTCCGAAAATACTTTCCGGGACAGCGCGAATATCCGCTTTTTCAGACACTCTTTAATGAAAAAGTTCGACGTCATTGTGTTAAATTGTGATGAAAACCTTGGTTTTAAGGCCACAACTGCAGATTCCTTGCCAAATCATTAGTTTTTGAGCAAATTTATCAGCAAAAACAAATTTATACCTGGAAGGAACATACCCACGACCAGTTGCCAGGAAAAACTTTCGTCCGGGGATTTGTTTATAATCCCTTTTGACATGTGTTTCGTAATCTTTTAAAATACAGCCATCAAATATCATCAAAACTCGTTAGTATGGTAATCGTGGTCGCTTTTGGCCACTAAATTTTTACTGGCACAAAAAGACTTATATCCTTCTCTTGAAAGGATGTTACGCACGGTGAAAAAGTTGGTATCGTATTTCTTTACCAAATAACGTATGGAGACACCTGGGTTGCCATTCACGTACCTCAACACCTTTCTCCTCAGATCGTTGTCCCTAGTGCCACTTTGATGATAGATGCGCTGTGCTCTATCCACACTCGGAGTATCCTTGTAACGTTTGATTACAAGACACACCGTTGAATTTGGGAATTTTAACACTTTTGCTATTTTTGAGGCAGACCACGAAGGATTCTCTAGATGTTTGTGCACAATTAATTTTCTTTTCTCAAGTTCCATGACCCGTAATTTCGAGATGCGTCTATCAATCGAGAAAATCTTTTCACCAATCTCTTCGTCAATAAAACATCAACAAATGCCTGTCATTTTTTTTTGGTTCCAACCACCAGGGACGTGGTGGTGTATTAAACCGTGCGTCCAGATTTACTTTGAATCGAGCTTTATTATTCCTCTCGTCACAATATTACTTATAGACCTCGGAGAGGAACGACGGTGAGTGGTGCAAATACTGGTCCCCACCCGTATGATTTAATGGATTCCCTCATGATGGGCTTTCTACACTTTGATTGTTGTTTTTTTGTATTCTCCCATGTGCGGAGTAACGATCTATGATGACATTTGTCAGAAGCGATAATCTCCCATCAACATGTTGCATAGATCGTTACTCCGCACATGGTAGAATACAAAAAACAACAATCAAAATGTAAATTAGATTATGTTGAGTGGACCATGTAAAGTATAATTACTTTTAATTTGATAGTTGCCATTAGTAATCTTGATTGTAAAATCTTCTTGATATATATTTCTGCATACTGCCAGATGGAGACCAACATGAAAATGTAGTGTGAGTAAGACATTCTTCCATCTGAATTAGTTTATCCTTATCCGTTTGATTAATAACATATGGCTCAAGAAAATCATCAAACCAGGTTGTATAACTCATATGCAATAGGAACATTACTTTCCTGCTCACCACCACTATTTCTCGAATTATTTCATATGTGGGCAACATATCGTTTTCGTGTTTCCTCAACGATACTACAGATTTTTTTTTCGAAATTCGATGCCATTCAATGTAGCGGTGTTTGGAACGAAAGCGAATTCTGTATTTTGATCTAAGTATGTGTCACTTAAGCATTCTGTACGTTTAACAAATGTACCCAATTTGTACACTAATTTGTCATAAAATGGATTCTCCAATAAATTGACAATCATTGCCTTTTCGCCAAACTAAAATAAATGTTTAAAAAATTTCGACATGTTGCAACTTGATTTTTCCCTACTTTGTTGGCTTGTTCAAATTACAAGCAGTTGTATTGTTTCATTGCACCACTTTTCAGAATGCATGCTGAATAATGTTTTAAATGGTGTAGTTTATTGATCTTTCTATTAAAGTTATCATAGAAGGTCTGTTCGAAATACATGATGTGCTCATCTAGTTGACATAGCAGATGTAGTGAAACAACAAGTGACCAAATGATTCTGACGATATTGATAAGGTGGCCAATCATATGCATATATTGACAATCTTCGGAGACTAGGTGACCAAACAAAAAAGGAAAGCTTCTCAAAAGCAGAAGGGCTTGAGCGGCGGTTTGTCTCATCTTGTGCTTAGTAGGATCTGTAATAATTTCATTCGTGAAATTGGCAGAAGGTTTATTTTTTCGATCGCTGAAGCCGTAAGTGAATGTATTAATCCGGTTGTTGATATATTCGACGTTGATCTTCAATTTTTTCTGTTTACAGTAGTGGGAAAGTACCAACTGGATGATAAATGGAATCACTCCTTCTGCTAGGTCGTGCATACCGTCAAGGGCAAAATTGTCGGTGATGTGATAATGCATCAGCTCATTCAATATACAACCCGAAGATTTAAGTCCACAGTCTTTTGGGGTTATATATCCATTCTGGACTGCTTCTAAGTTATTCTCGTACCAAGCTCTATCCCTTAGTGGATGTTCAGTAAATGGGTCTCTATGAAATTCTTGCCTAGAAACCTGGCACAAACGGCAGAAATAGTTTGCACTTGGTTTCAATAGCCCAAACATGCCGTGCACAGCTGATGTGTCTCTACAGAAGATAGTGACGACTGCTTTTAGTAAAAAAAAAACCATTATCCTAGTAAACAACAATACCCTGTTCCAAGCGTTTTAAATCCTCGATCAATGGCTCCAAGACCTTCTTATAACCGTGTTGTTTTGCATCCAAAGTAGTGCAAAGCAGTACAGGGAAAACGGTTCATGGTGAGCTGTTGTGTTCATCAGGCAAGTTTTGAATTTTGAAGCAAATGTTAGAAATTTTATTAATACCCGCTATTGAGCTAAGGACATTACCCAGCTCCACATTTTCTTGATATATACTTAATCTGATCACATCAGGATTTTCTCTGAAGAAATTACTTTGTTGTAGGTGTCCTCAGTCTTGAATGAAATAAATTCAGTTACGCATGGAGTATTGGTCACATGTAATCCCTTTAAGTGTTGTATCGTACTGGGCTCTCTAAAAATAAGTTTTAAGGTATCTATAATACTAATGTAATACGCAGTTTCATTAACCAGAACTTTTTTTTTGGAACAGAATTTATATGGCGAATGTCTTCTCGGCGGCTCAGCAATATTTCTTTTGGACTTCGTGTGGTTACGGCTAGCTTGTTAAGGAATTTTGATTGTTTAGCAAAAGAGCTTACTTCATTGAACAAATTATCCAGACGGAAATGTTTCGTAGTTCTACCTTTTTTTTTCAGAGTCTAGATGAACTCTATTTTTTTCAACAAAGTTCAAAGTTTGCTGATCTAAGTAACCAACGACGTGCTTGGTTATTGTGTCACACAGCCTAACAAATTCCGAGATTTTTGTTTGAGGTAATCCACCATCGCATGTCATCCGACATACAATTAGATTTATTATATGTTTGATCTCTTCTAAAGTAATTAATTTCTTACAACGATCTTCAAATAATAGATCGGATTCATCGCATTGCGCGAGGGGTGTCGTAACACCGTTCTCTGGAACTCGTTGACTGACATGGTTCAACCTCATTTCTAGCGTCGGACATCGTCCTGTAGATGGGCAACATCTAGCCCGAAACCGGTCGACTAAAAAGGTAAATTTAAATCCTTTTTTACGTTTTGTAAGAGCAATAAGTGTTGTGTCCTGCCTCGCGTCGCGTCCCTCGAACATAACCTGAAACTTTATCGTGACAGAAAAAAACACTCTATCGCTGGTAGTTCCTGGAAAAATAATCGAACATTTAATAAAAATTTACTCACGGAATATTCCGATTATGCGTTCATCCTGGTCTTCAATCAGCTTCCATACCTGGTCCATGATGCAGAAATTCTTCGAGAAATTCACTTATCTCCTTTAGTAATATATACAGAATCCACTGGAAAGAGCTACTTTAGCGCTTGTGACTGGTCACGGTGAGGTGAAAAACAAAGGCGGCATAGAATTTGACAGATTTAATGGACCGAAGTCCGGTAAACTGATTTGCGCTCTACGATGTGTTCAGTAGTTTTCTACCGAATTCGGCGTTTGTCGAATTTTACAGAACGTATTGTAATTTTGATAACCATGTTCGTCAATAATACATTTAGATTACCGAAACTTCGTTCATATTTTACCGAACGTTGGTAAAGTTAATTTTGTTTACCGGAAGATTTGTAAAATTCTGCATTTACCGATTTTTGACGGTAAAAAATTACCGAACAACCAAATCGCGACTGAGTGTGTAGTATAGTGGAGCAACCCCGGCGTAGTGGTTAACATTCATATCACTCACGCCAAAGTCATGAGTTCAAACCTCAGCACTGGAACAGTCATAAAAATACCCATGGTGTATGTGACTGCGGTGGGAGATAATTTAATCTGAGGCTGAAAATTCGGATAGTATTGAAGCAAAAAAAAAAAACATTGTATCATGTTCAATTTTATGAAATCGAGATTGCTTGTTTAAATTGATCATACGAAGAAAAAAACAAATTGAAATCTTTCGAAATTTTAAGTCAATATTTTTACCGGAAGGAAAACTCCATAAAACTCAGAATATTACAGCCAAACACTAACCGTTCGCATACATCGTGAAGGAAGGAAATTGACAAACAAAAACACCTTTCCACCAATTTACTCATATCTCAAATAGAACTCAACTCTAAACTACCAGGACCGAAATTCAATAACTTACACTTCGCAAAACAAATTGTCAAGAAGAAGATGGCGTAATCCAGCCTCTAACGCGCTACTTAGATACGTTCGTTCCATACAGCCGGCAATAACAGAGCGGTTTGGCATACCACTTCTGTCCGAGAGAGTGAGAAATAGAAATCAAATATTGACGCCCTCAGGCCAATTCAATCTGTCATAACCTGCCAATCCCATTCGCAGCCTGTGATGATGTGAATCAAAATCACATTTCTTTTATTAGATTTTCCCTCTATTGAGCAAACAGGAAAATAATCTAAATTGTATAACGAAATAACGCCGGATTGGATGATGGTGAAGATTACTATTCGGTCTAGATTTAATAGCGTTTTTTTTGGGGGGAGGAAACAAATAATTACATTGCCATTAGAAGCACCATCGTCATCGAACCAATTCAGCTGCCACTCTGCGGGTTTGGCTCATGACTTGTATCAACAGCCACGATTCGGCTGTGGCAACTTGGAAGCCACACTCTGATTGATAGGTTGCACGTTAGGACTGACATGCTCGCTTTCCGTAGGCATGAAAATGGTGACACGGTAAGTCAATGCGTTCTTACAATTGCGTTATAATTGTATTCTTAGTGTATAATTATGTTTGTATGATTGCAATGGATAATTTCACTTCTGACATAATAAACGAAGAGGATCATGTTTTACCAGTAGGCTTAGACAGTTCTAGCGATATAAAGCCTATCCGCGTTAAAATTCGCGTGAAATAAATCTAGACATAATTCAACAAAACCGATTATTTATTTCAGTATAACAGAGTTATAGGGTAGGGAACGGCTTCAGCCTTCCCGGGACACTATTCCAAGCACGGTATAAACGATTACTTACACCTCTCATTTTTGGCAGCATGATGCTTCATATAGTATCATAAAATTTATAACTCATGAATGAAGAAACATCGTTGAACAAAAATTCTTTTTCCGAATTACAAAAAAATGCTTCAAAAGTATACGCAACATTTCGTATACTTTCGTAGTATTTGGAATGGAAAGTTAAAAAAAACTCTTGTTCAAAATTCCAAAAACTATTGTCTGCTTGTTTGCTTGTTGGTACATTTCACAGGTAAAAAATCAATTGGTAAATTTTCTGCCAACGTAGAAACTAGAAAAGTTATCATTTTGTTTGCAGTTGATAGTAAGTTTATTTGTTGATTTACCAGAGTAAACTGTGTAACTGTTAGGACAAATTCTGGCATTTTTCTGTAAGAAGGAATAAAAAAAGATTTCAGAATATATTTCAGAAAAAAATCATTCTATCCTCTTATACTACCAGTAATTTACTAGTCTCACAATTATTTCTCAAGCCTAGAAATTCATCTTGGATTCATACTGATGAAAGATTTTCGTTTCATAGTCATATCAAGGAGAAAGCATGCTATGTTTGGTAGATTCTTTGATTGATCAGAGTATTCCCATGCATATATTTCTTAGCTCGTGTTTTGGAATAAATGTATGATTTTTTTGGTTTAAGGTTTTTGAAACATGTTCATTGAATCCTTCCTATAACTAAAGCTTGCTTCAGATAGAATTGGAACAAAAACAGTTGCCTGTATTTCAGTTATTTATTATTGAATTCAAGATCTTTTTTTATACAAATGTAGCGTTTTCTTCATACTTTTAAGAAAAAATACGGATAAAATTATTCGTCACGGTTTCGAAGGAATTCTCGAATTTTTCCTGGAACACGGCTCATTAGGCGGCGCACACCTTCTTCGTCCATCGTTTTAGCTATCTTATTCCACCAGGTCTTCATCTGATTGATGTCTTTGACAACCTTTCCCTTTGCCTTGAGTCTCCTCTTCATGATTGCCCAGTATTTCTCAATAGGGCGGAACTGGGGGCAGTTGGGTGGGTTAAGGTTTTTCGGAACAACCTGGACCCCTTTCTCTGCATACCATTCTTGAACAACTTTGCTGTAATGACAGCTTGCCAAATCTGGCCAAAACATTACGGGATGGTCGTGGGATCATCTGGCAAAATTCGTTTTTGGAGACACTGTCAAAAATACATACGTGAAGCTGACAAAATTCCCGACACGTGGGCGCCAAGATCTTCCAAATCCGTCCACCAGGAGCGCCACAATATGAGCAAAAGTTTGTTCCAATTCTAAATGAAGCAAGCCTTATATGTTGTGTAATACTTCGGCTGCATTTATAAATTTCCTGCTTTTTTTTTTAATAGGTGCTTCTTGAAACGTCGCCTGGTTTATTTCTACAGTCTTTTTAGCAGAAAGAAATTGTAGCTATTCGTTTTATGTTGCAAATAGCATGACATTTCCCGTATGACGTTGGTATTCCGCTTTTTCATGGAAATATTTTTTTTTTAATTTGACTTGTTTTTATACTATTTTACACAATCATTTTAACGGTAAATTACTTTTTCAGAATCCAGAAAAAGATTTGATATTTTTTTTTTCCAAAAACCCTAAACTTATTGGGCTTTTGTTTTTTTTATATCTACGATAATAATGTAGTTCAGGACATTAATGGAACATCCATCATTATGGTACCTTCTACTGAACTGCCCAGTTTATTAGGGATTCTTTGTCAACACCCGAAGCTGAGGGTTAGTTCCATTGTGGTAATATCACATTAATTAGTTTTTCCAGTATGTTTATCTTCTCATTTTTTGTATAATAATCGTAGTATCATATGGAATTCAAATGGTTAATTTCATTAATTACAATCCCTATAGTACCTATGAAATTCACTATAAATGAATATTGCGATGCAATGAAATGGAGCAGCACATCGAAATAATAGATATTCTATTCTCTATTTGATATACATTTTCAGATCATCCATGGAATTTCCAAGTATTGTATAGTAATTTGATTTTTTATCTCGTGGCTATAATACATTGCTTAAACTTTCAGGATAGGTTTTTACGCTTTTTTGAGGAAAAATCATATAACACGAATTCTTATCAAAAAAACTTTATCCTCATTCAAAAACTTACATTGTTTATAATCAATCGTTTTCTATTCCATAGACATAAAGAATAACTTATGGATCCAGTAGCAAACAAGAACTATCGGGAAATTTGAATTTCCTTTTTTTTTGTGAAGATTTACTTACTTTCAGTTATTGGCATTATTCATAGATATATGAAATTTATTCCACCTTATTGTTAGCTAAAATTTTCTTTGCTAATTTGTTTGTTTTGGTCCAACAATCAATAATAGACTTTGGAAATTTTTCACCATTTCAGAGTGACAATCACGCCGGTGCCGGTGGTGTACTGGCAAACGTGACTGCTACCTTGCACCCCAGAGGGTCTGGGTTCAATCCTAGCCGGGGTCAGTGAGATTTTTCAGCCGTTGGAGCCGGCTCATGCGTTGATGAGTGCGATATATAGGGTGGAGTTGCCTCCCTCCGGTGGTGATCCAGCCAATGGGTGAAAGCCAGCTTAATACAGAAATAAGTAGAAGAAGAAGTTACAATCATCAAACACCTCATGAGCTGAAGAGGAAAACAGCTGCATTTTAATCTAATCTATAAATTGTTTTGCATTTCATTAAAAATCTTATTTTTTCCATCATATGATCATTGTTTATTGTTTATAATCATATTAAATTTTCAGGTTGCGGAATTTCATCTGTTTATGTGAATGTATTTTCATTTTACATATTTAAACATTCGTATATATTTCAAATATATTATTAAATGGATACATGGTTTCATGTTTTGGTCTTTTTAGACCATACCAGGACTATTCAGGAAACAATATACAACATTTTTATCATTTAAGGATAAACAAATTGAAGAACATAAATAGTGGCATCCCTAAGTTTGAAAATCCATACAAAAAAGAAGAAAATGATCCATAAAATACATCAATGTGATCTGTTCGGATCAAAGGTCGGATTTAAAACAAACCGTTTTTGCTATCTCCTTTGATCCGAACAAAATGTTTAAAGGATAATTTCGGAATGGCTTCTTTTGCTGCGAAAAATGAGCGTAGTTTGTTCTGCTCAATGTCGGAATCGATGTCCGAAGATGTGGATTGGGTTCAATGTGGGAAGTGTGAGCAGTGGGCTCATTTATCTTGTGCTGGAGTAGATCAGGGGGCGTCGAAGGCTGATTGACGCTGTCAAGGGTGTGTTCCCGGTAGTGCTCAGCAGTTCTCGTTCTCGACACGAGAAGCAAGATGCAAGGTGGCAAGAAGACTGGCCAAAAGAGCGATGGCAGGTCCGACAAGGGAGTTGGTTCCGATGCTGATCCAATGGATAATCAGCTGGAAGAGGAATAACTCAGCAAAGAGAAAGCCTTCGCAAAGCGGATGAAGGCGCGGATGAAGCTTTTTGCTAGGCAGAAGGCGTGGAAGGAAAAGCAGCTGAAGCAAGAACGGGAGATGCAGGAACTTCAGCCCCAGGTTCAGCGCGAGATGGAGGAGCAGCAGTTAGAGCATGAGCAGAGAATGCTGGAGGCTCAACTTGCCGCGGAACAGGAGTTCCTCAAAAAGCAAGATGCGATTCGGATCCAGTAAAAGAAAAGCGTTAGCACAGTGCACGCTGTAAAGGACCAAGAAGGCGCGGTTGGCCGAACGGATGAAGAAAATCCGAACCGGAAAGTGGAGAAGTGGTTGGATGGCCACAGCAAGAAATCGGTCGAGAAGTCATCGAACACAGGATTCCGTGGAGCGTATCCAAAAGGAGCATACCCAGTGGCAGCAAGAGCAGGCGTAAGTACTGTGGGAGACAAGCCAAAGCCTGCGAAGAAAGTACCGGTGTTCGTCGAGAGCAATGACGAACGGGAAGAAGAAAGCGAGAGCAGCTAAGCGTCGGAGGATCGTGTGAAGGTCAGCCACGGTCGCCATAGCATTATGCATAGCGGCCGAGTATTCGATGGGCCGGGGCACGAAGTTGGCCGTATATCAAAGCAGCAGTTAGCCGCTCGGAAAGCGGTGTCTCAACATCTTCCAAGGTTCCGTGGGGAACCCGAAGTCTGGCCGCTGTTCATCAGCAGCTTCGAGCTCGCAATGGCGGCGTGTTGGTTTTCAAATTAGGAGAATCTGAAGCGGCTGCAGATCGGGAGGCCCGAAAAGTTGTTGAACAGCTACAAGCTGGATTGGGTCCGCTACAAGTGTGGGGAAGTGGACAGTCCGCTGAGGATGTTCGGGAACTTCACTACCGAAATTGTTTCCAACATATCTGAGGTGACAGAGTTCTCATTACTGTCAGTGAATGAGCGACCGCGGGAGAGAGAAACCCAAGATGAAAGAGTTCGTGTATGTACATGAAACTGAGCAGAGGCGTAGCGATGGGTCGCGAAGCGAGGCAGTCTGGCCTTGCTGGATTTGCAAGCAAACGGATCATCTGATTTGGAACTACGATAGGTTCCGGCGCATGAACATCGCCGAGCTACTCAGGGAAGTAGAGAGGCTGAAACTATGCGGAGTTTGCCTGAATAGACATAGAGGCAGTCGCTGTTCATGAACGATCCGGTATATGGTGCGAGGTTGCCAAGCAACCCATCATCCTCTTCTACGTCGCGTGGAGGGATCTGTGCAGCTGCAGAAGGCAAAGTCGAACTGCATAGTGATTTTCCGGATGATGCCGGTGACGCTGTACGTCGGAAAGCGGCAGTATGACACCATCGCGTTCTTAGACAAAGGGTCGTCTTCGAATTTGGTTGATGATGCGGTAGCCAAGCGGCTGAAAGCAGAAGGCACACTTGAACCGCTGATAATTACGTAGACCGGGAACATCAACCGATTCGAGAACGAGTCCCGTAGTGTTGAGATGCTGATGTCGGCGAAGGGTTCGATAGAGAAGTTTTCGCTATTCAACACGCAAGCGGTGAGATAATTGCAGTTGCCGAAACAGTACGTCCGATACGCGGATGTAGTGAAGCGGTAAAAACATCTTTCTGGGGTACCAGCGAAAGACTTTTCGGCTGGGCTGCCAACCATCCTTGTAGGTTTGGATAACCTACATCTGTTCGCTTTACTGGAGTCACGTGTGGGTTGAACCTAACGAACCGGTCGGTGTTCGGTCGAAAATGGGCTGGACCATATATGGATCTAAGAAATAAGAAACGAAGGGCCAGCGCACAGACGTACTTGAATCTTCTCTCTGTCGCACCGGTGAGTAATCAGGAGCTGCATGATTTGATGCGGGAGCAGTATGTGCTGGAGAAGACGGTGGTTACATCGTTCGCCGTTCCAGAACCGGTGGATGAGAAACGAGCGCAGGAGATTCTCGAGGCAACAACAAAACGTGTGGGTGATCGCTTCGAAACAGGGCTGCTGTGGCGTAGCGACGAAAGAAAATTCCCCGATAGCTACCCAATGGCTATGCGGAGCATGAGTGCACTGGATAGGAAGCTGGAAAGGAATCCAGTGCTGAATGGGAATGTGTGCCAGCAGATCAAAGAGTACCAGCAGAAAGGGTACGCGCATAAAGCAACCGAGGTCGAGCTGATGGAGACGCCACAAACTACCGTGTGGTATCTGCCGTTGAACGTCGTGGTCAACCCACGGTAGCCGGGCAGAGTGAGCTTGGTATGGGATGCAGCAGCATCGGTGAACGGAATCTCTCTAAATTCTGTGCTGCTCAAGGGTCCAGATATGCTAGTTTCCCTTCCACGAGTCATCTATCAGTTCCGAGACCGGCCGAGAAGGCAGGTGCAGAGGTTCCTGCTCAGGACAAACTGCGAAGAAGCCCCGCAGGTTTCCCGTGATGCTTCCGGATGATCATCGGATCAGGAAGCTGATAGTACAGCATTATCACGAGAAGAGTGGGTATGGGTACCGCTAAGCGGTGAAAAATGAACTTCGGCAGCTGTATTACATTCTGCACGTAGAAGCAGTGGTGGAGAACGTGTCGGCAGCCTGCATTTGGTGCAGAGTGCATCGTTGCCATCTCGATGTTCCGAGAATGGCTCCGCTACCAGTGCATCGAATCACGCCGAATTTTCGGCCGTTCGGCTACGTAGGCGTCGACCATTTGGAACAGTTTGACGTGGCCCTAGGACGACGAACAGAGAAGCAGTGGATAGCGCTATTCACCTGCATGGTGATCCGAGTAGTGCATTTGGGGGTGTTACACGGGCTGACAACTCAGTCCTGCTTGATGGCGTTACATCGGTTCATCGGTCACCAGGGCTGGCCAATCGAGTTCTTTTCCGACAACGGGACGAATTTTCGATGAGCAAGCAAAGAAGTTGAAGAGGTTGAGCAGTGCATCAGAGATGACTGTGCAGATCAGCTTACGAACGTGAGAACGAAGTGAACGTTCAATCCTCCCGCCATACCACACATGGGAGGTGTCTGAGAGCGTTTGGTACGTTATGTGAAGGAGGCGCTAACAGCGCTGAATGACGGAAGGAAGTTGACGGACGAGATTCTGCAGACAGCGATCGTGGAAGCAGAGGACATCATCAACTCTTTTCCGCTCACCTATGTGTCGCAGCAGTTCGATGAGACAGAAGCACTCACCCCAAACCATTTCTTGCGGGGCGCATCACCGAACCAGTTAAGCGGAACACTTCCAAGTTCCCATCCTGCAGTGGCTCTTCGGGACGCTAGCCAGCGTTATGTGGGATAAGTGGATAATGGAGTACATGTCTTCGTTGAGCCAGAGGTCGAAAAGGTTCAACGAGTCAAGACCGTTGCAAGCAGGTAATCTGGTGTACGTGGTGGATGGTTCCAACCGGAAGTGTAGGGTCCGTTGAGTGGTGGACGAACCGATCGTGTCAGAAGACGGTAGGATCCGCCAAGCGTGGGTGCGTTCTAGCACCGGACGATTCAAACGAGCGGCAGCAAAACTAGCCGTCGTAGAGGTACAAGACCGGTTTTTTGAGATAATTAGTACTTTGTTCAAATTTGACGATTTCAATATGTTCTAAGAAATTGTAGGAATTATACTTCTGAAGACACCTAGTCGATAAAATGATGACAAAAGGGTGAAAATGTTTTTGACCGTCTAGTTTCAGAATTGTGTCAATGTGCGCTGATGAAATTGTACAGGATTTATTAGTAGGAAGATTTTGCTGATAATTATTAATCAGGTTGTCGTTTTAATCGTTCAAAGATCAAACATCTATTCCTGTGATATAAAACTTAAAACCGATCCTACTATCAGTGAGACCAAACTGAAAAGTCCATTTCATGTACATTTTTGCCGATTGATTGCACAATGAGTATTGTGTGTTCTGTCGAAGCAGTGGAATCAAATACATAAGTAAAGCGTACGATGACAGCAAGATAAAAACTAAATTTGATATCTAATTTTTTGTTTGTAGTATGGAATCAAATTTTGATTTTAATTTGATAATGACATCAAAATTAATTTTTGAATTGCTATCTTTATGATGCTAGATTTTTCTCGGGTAGAATGCCAAACATGAGGAGGATCAAAAACCTGTGCTATCTTGAGAAAAAGAGGGCTAACTCTTGCCATCAGGTTCTGTACAGAACCCTCGTTGATGCATAACGCCAGTTTGCTTTAAACTGCTGCTCGTTTCCAACAGTTTTTGAATCTTCTTCGGACCAATATATATATTTCTATTGAGTGAAGCTCTGGCGTTTTGGGAGGGAAATTTTCCTTGGGCACTTCCACGTTGTAAGCGGCTAAACACTCCGTGGTCGCTCTTGCTTTCTAGCAGAATGCCAAATTCGGTCAAAACAGCCCTGAATAATTGTGTTGCTTTAGGGAATGGTGCAGACATTTTTCTTGACACTAGCTAACGTAAATTTCATGGTTGACGGTCCCGGTTGCAACGTTAAAGATGAGCCCTTTTTCAAACCACAGGTACAAATAGCTTATGAAATCTGATATTTTTTTTTGTCAATTTCGACACACTCCCCAGGATTCAGGGCTTCAAATAGTGAGTTGACAAATTCGAAGGAGGGTGCAACCGACCTCTGGTCCTCACAAGTTCCCACCTCACGCCTCCACGAGTCATATGATCATAAAACACTGCCAGCTGAAACATGGTGACGCTGGTTGGCGTAGCCTGGGCAATGTTGTCATTTTGACAATAGCGAAGTGAGGGGGGGGGGGGGACCTGTAAATCATATCATATAATTCATATAATTAATTATCAATTTATGATTTCAGCAGGCTTTGGAATTATCTTTCATTATCACTATATTCTTAAAAGACTGGCATGCGCTTATAGGCAGTATAGGATTATATTTTAACATTGTATTTAGTGGTATTAGGATAAGAAAAGCCATTTATTTCAGAAATCTTCACACTGGGCTCTTCGATCGCTCCAATTGCTATCATAAAATTGTAACTAGAACAGTATAAAGAAATGTTTTAACAACATGTCTTATAAAATAATATCTCTCATTGAGATTATAGTTTTGATATTTGGAATGATATTTTCAGTTTTCAGCTTTTTACTTAAATCTCAATTTTCCATCAGCAAGTTTTTTTTTTTTTAGACGGGATGGAAAATCTGCAACCAGACACCTGAAGAACTCAGGGTGTGGGGATGACCCACTAAAAACCCACCCGTGCCTTAAGCCCTGGACCCTCCCCGGGACCAACTTTCGGTATAACTTCGGGGAGGGGGCTGTTGTGCTTGTTAAGCACCCACTATGTCTAACTACTTAGGGCTTTAGTAGTTAGGGTGTCCCTGGTCGTTTCGCCATTTTTGTTGAAGATCGAGGACGATCTGGGAGGCTGCTACGCATACCGCGTCCCAGACGTCCCGGTCCTGGCACATCCTCTGAACCAAGTTATCCGGAGTCGTGTCGAGACCGCTTACGGCTATCATGCCGGATCTCGCCCTGTCAAAGTGAGGACATGCGAAGAACACATGTTCCGCAGTTTCCTCGACTCCCGCGCACTCGCTGCATGCGGAGGACTGTGCATGCCCATATTTGTGCAGGTATTGTCTAAAACAGCCGTGGCCAGACAATATCTGCGTTAAGTGGAACTTCACTTCACCGTGTCAACAACCGACCCACCCGGTTAATTCCGGGATTAGTCGGTGGGTCCACCGACCTTTGGTGGAGTTGTTCCATTCCCTCTGCCACTTAACCATGGATGCGGCTCTAGTGCTCTTCCGGATACCTCTTGTTCCACGTTGCTTGAAGCACTCTACGTCCTCTTTTATGACAATGCCTATTGGCATCATCCCCGCTAGGACGCAGACCGCGTCGCGTGATACCGTTCTGTATGCACTCACCACTCTTAGGCACATAAGCCTGTGTGTACTCTTTAGCTTACTTGCGTAGCTCTTGGTACTCAAGGCGGTGATCCATGCCGACCCGCCGTACCTAAGTATGGACAGGGCGACGCTGGCCAGGAGTTTATGCTTACTCCCTTGCACCCTATTCGACATTATGCGGGATAATGCCGATATAGCCATAGAGGCTTTCTTGCAAGCGTAATCGACGTGACTGACAAAGGACAGCTTATCGTCGATCATAACCCCAAGATACCTCAAGAACCTCTTCGATTCTATTGTGCTGTTACCTGCACTGATCGTCGTATGTTGCTCCGATTTCCGATTATTCACCACCGTGACCTCGGTCTTATGGTGGGCCAGCTCCAATTGCCTGGAGCTCATCCATCTCTCCACAATGCCAATGGAGTGTGAGGCCGTTAACTCAACCTCCTCAATGGATTCGCCACATATCTCTAGGGTGATGTCGTCCGCGAACCCGACTATCTTCACCCCGCTCGGGAACTCAATCCGCAGTACCTCGTCGTACATCGTGTTCCATAACACCGGACCCAGGATCGAACCTTGTGGGACGCCTGCGGTGATCTGCACACGTTTCTGGCCTGCCTCTGTATCATATACCATTACGCGATTCTGGAAGTAGCTTCCGAGAATCTTGTACAGGTACCCAGGAACCTGAAGGCGTTGGAGCGAGTCGGCGATAGCCGCCCAGCTTGCGCTATTGAACGCATTCCTCACGTCAAGGGCGACCACCGCACAGTATCGTACTCCTCGCCTCTTGCGCTGAATTGCCACCTCGGCCGTTTTGGTGACGGATAGGATGGCATCCACCGTCGACTTCCCTTTACGGAATCCAAATTGATTATTAGACCGCTTATTCCCTCCGTGTATGTTGTCAGTCTGTTGAGGATTACCCTCTCGAGCACCTTACCCGCTGTATCCAACAGACATAAAGGTCTATATGCCGATGGATCTCCTGGTGGCTTCCCTGTCTTTGATAGCAACACAAGGGTCTGAATTTTCCAGGCGTCCGGGAAGACGCCCTCGTCCAGACACTTTTGCATCACCACCCCGGGCGGGGTGGTTGGGGTGGGGGGGGGCGGCCCCCGGTGTTTTCGCGTTTTTTGGTGTTTTGTTTGGTTGTTTTTTTTTTGTTCTCCTGGTTGTGTCGTGCCCGCGGGGGGGGGGGGGGGGGGGTGGCGCGCCCCCCTCCGGCGGTGCCGGGTGGGGTTGGGGTTGTGGGGCGGGTGGCGGGGGGCCTCTATGGGGGGGGGGGGGCGGGGGGGTGGGGTGGGGGGTGGGGGGGGTCCCCCCGTCCCCTGCGGGGCTTGGGGGGGCCCTTGGTGGGGCGGTTTTTTGGTTTTGGCCATTACTACCCGGTAGGCGTCACCCCACGAATTCGTATTGGCCTATCAGATAGGCTCTGGAAACCTTTAAATGCGTTTATCTCCGTAAATAAGCGTCTAATCGCTTAAATAGCGAGTTGAAAATCGTCGATTTTCGAGAACCCGGTTTTGGTCCAAAAAAGTTTAATTGAACCTAAATTATCCATCAGGTGGGCTCTGGAAACCTTTGAATGCGTTTATCTCCATAAATAAGCATCTTATCGCTTCAACAGGAGGTTCGTAATCGTCGATTTTCATAAACCCGGTTCTGGTCCAAAAAAGCTTACTTAAACCGCAATTTTGCATCAGGTGGGCTCTGGAAACCTTAAAATACGTTTATCTCCGTAAATAAGCGTCTAATCGCTTAAACAGGGGGTTTGAAATCGTTGATTTCCGAAAACCCGGTTTTGGTTCAAAACATGTTTTATAAACCTAAGCCGTCATCAACCATCATAATCATCATCGTAGCAGCGAGAAGCGATCGGGAGAAAAGCCTTTACGATCACATTTGCGAACACAAAACGAAATAGACTTTCAACACACGTGTGCTGAAGCGAGACCGTTTCAATGACATCTATATAAGGTCTGGGGCAACGCACTGCTTGCTTGTATTGGAAGCAAAAATAATGTAAACATTGCTGAGCCAACGAGTGATGACGTAACACTATTCAACTCTCTATGGGCGTGCATTGGTTCAGTTAAAAAAAAATCGGTTCAAATATTTTTTTATCAATGCTGAATTGTGGAAATTATCATGATACAAATGCCATTTATTGAGCAGAAGCATTTCCTCCCAATAACATGGGTCATTTATAGTGAATTTAACTGATGTAGTTGAATTTTTGCCACATTTACTTTCCAACGCTCGTACTTGACAATCGAGTAGCGATATAGAGCCAATTTTCCGTCATCGATAGACTGGAATCGGTTGAAAAATTAAGTTTTATAGCGCACACAATAAACCATCACGGAGCGAACGAATCGAAAATTTAGTATGACCTGGCACTTTCCGAACTCTTGTGTAGCGTGCGCAAGGAGTGCGGTGGTATTAGTGTTATGAGCGAATTTTGCTCAGTTCACTAATATTGTTGTGGCTACTGGACCAGACCTTATATAGACGTCATTGAGACCGTTCTACCAACGACTGTTGTTGAACAACTTTGGGCACTCACGGTTCATTCGACCGTCGGTATTATGTTTCGACTGACTCACTCGCAGTATTGTCAAGTAGGTATATTGATAAAGTAATCAAACAAATTAAAATTTGATTTTGTTACTTTGGTTTGTGTTTTCTTGTTCCAGGCTACGATGAGAAAATATTATTGAGTGAAAATGTATTACTGCTAAGAAATCACAAATAACTCATACGACAAAACGTTCCGTTAGGTAACATACAAGGAACACATAATAAACTTTAACTTAATTAATAATTGTTGCGAATGTTTCATTTACACCTCATTTATTTTAAAGCTAAATAACTTATTTTAAATTCCACCCCTATTAAGCAACTAGAAAATTCATAGGAAAACTTCAGCAATACCAAAATTTCGGTAATCCATGTTTACCGATAATTCGACAATGATTTTTCATTAGAGCCTAAGTGACAAACGTAAACAATGGCTTTTTCCGCAAATTTCTTGTGGGGAGTTTTCACCCTAATCAATTCACTGCGCTCGTTTCGAAGAGGAAGAGTTCATCTATACGATAGAATTGGAGGCTTACATGAGTAGCTTTTGTGCCACGAGAAATTTACGGATGAAGCCATTGTTTACGTTTGTCAGTTAGGCCCTTATGAAAAAGTTTTGTCGAATTTCAGTATGTGCACTTTTGTGCGGTTTTCGGTATTTTTTACCGACTTTTTCGTATTCTTGTCTTAGCGTGTATCTCTGATGGAAATTCGTTTCTACTACGCCGGGGTCACCCCCAAGATTCAAACATCACTTTTGAATCATTTCTGTTTTACTAGTTTCTTGTATTATTGCGGAAAGATTAAAATAATGACTTTATATAAAGTGTGATTTGAGAATTCACGATCTTACTCTCTTTTCGGGATGTGCCATACCTGGCATTGTAGTTCGGAGTTGTGATTAACCGATTTTAGGGTCTTCTTTTTGAAGTATTTTTTACCGGTCCAAAACGGCTAACCACCCACGATAACCTATCCTTGTTCCTTCCCATGGAGTTCTTGTGGTCTGAATAGACTAGTTCGACACTTCCACCATCATCGGCTTTGGACTGACTTGCACATTTATTTCCAAACGCAGTAAAATGAAAATGAAAAAACTTTAACACATCTTTCGCAACTAAATGTAGCAGTTACCGTAGAAATTTAAAAACAAATTCCAAAAAACATGCTTACTAAGATCAATGAAACGGGTATTCGTGGGAGTTTTAAATATTTACCCAAATCACACAAACAACTAACTTCGTACATCGAGATTTGTTTAGCTGACACTATCTTAAAGGGCGATACGGTCAAAATTTGGTCAATATCAACTTGACGTATTTCTTTCAATTTTGCATTTAAAAAACCTGACCATCCCTCATTTTGAAGGTGTGTGTGTGTAGAATGTTGCTCCTATTTTGATTTTGGAATTCACTCTTCAGTTGTCAAAATGCCGTCCAAGCAAGAAGAGCAGCGTATCAAAATTTTGCTCGCGCATCGCGAAAATTCGAGCTACTCGCACGCAAAGTTGGCAAAATCGCTAAAAGTTGCCAAATCAACCGTTACAAATGTAATTAAAGTGTTTGGGGAACGTTTGTCGACAGCCGGGAAGTCTGGATCGGGGGGAAATCGAAAACCGGAAGCCGCTGAGACGACAAAGAGAGTTGCCGGTAGTTTCAAGCGAAACCCTAACCTATCTCTCCGAGATGCCGCAAATAAGCTGGGTGTATCGTCTACAACCGTGCATCGAGCCAAAAAACGAGCCGGACTATCGACTTACAAGAAGGTAGTGACTCCAAATCGCGATGATAAACAAAATACGACGGCCACAGCGCGATCCCGGAGGCTGTACACGACGATGCTGACGAAGTTTGACTGCGTGGTAATGGACGACGAACCCTACGTCAAAGCCGACTACAAGCAGCTTCCGGGACAGGAGTTTTATACGGCAAAAGGAAGGGGAAAGGTAGCAGATATTTTCAAGCACACGAAACTGTCAAAGTTCGCAAAGAAATATCTGGTTTGGCAAGCCATCTGTACCTGTGGCTTGAAAAGCAGCATTTTCATAGCTTCCGGGACTGTCAACCAAGAAATTTACGTGAAAGAGTGTTTGAATAAACGTCTGCTGCCTTTCCTGAAGAAACACGGTTGTTCCGTACTGTTTTGGCCGGATTTGGCATCTTGCCATTACGGTAAAAAGGCCATGGAGTGGTACGCCGCCAACAACGTGCAGGTGGTTCCCAAGGACAAGAACCCTCCCAACACGCCAGAGCTCCGCCCAATTGAGAAATACTGGGCTATTGTCAAGCGGAACCTAAAGAAGACCAAAAAAACTGCTAAGGACGAGCAGCAGTTCAAGGCAAACTGGCTTTCTGCGGCGAAGAAGGTGGACAAGGTGGCTGTACAAAATCTGATGGCAGGGGTCAAGCGTAAGGCCCGCCAATTCGGATTTGGAAAAGCGGAAGCCTAACTGAATATTTTTCGTGAATTTTATACTAATTGAACTTGAAAAAGAAATTTAATTAGATTTTTTAAATAAACGATTTCACCGATTTACACGCGTTTTCCCTTGACCAAATTTTGACCGTATCACCCTTTAGTGTCCGAATTTGAATGTGAATAGGTTTTAGTTAAAATTTTCCTAGTATTCCAATTCCAGTCGCTTAAAAAGCGAAGTTATATTTCAGTATTTCAATACTGCAACACTCTCTTTGTTCTTAGCTTAGCTGCTTGTTACTTTTTTTTTCGAGAAAATTTGATAGTGGAATTGAAGTAGTGTTAAACGTTTTTATTTTGATGAAGATTCAGTCACCAAAGCGTTAAATGTGATCTACCACGAGGCTCTCGCCTGGTGTGGAAACAAAGTGTCCCCGCTGGAGACGGAATTCCAGGTATACAGCTTTGCGGCAGGAGGAGCTCGTGTTCAACCGCGTCACTTGGAGATGTTTGATTCATGGTCCACAACAACGGAATGTTCTGAAAATCCGGGTGAGCTCTTTCCATTTTATCCTTTTGTGTCCTACTCCCATTTGTTTTGTGTTTGGTTTTTTTTCGAGAATAGTTTTTTTGTATGAGAATTATATTTTTGGTGTTTGTTTTTGTTTTTCAGCATTTCAGCGTTTCTGAATTTCAACTGCTATTTTCATAAAGGACTGGCATGTGACAGTTAGCAGTAGAAGACTATATATAAATAAATTTGGTTATTGGTTTTGTGATCGGATAAGCCATTTGTTTCAAAAGTTGTCAAAACGGGCTCTTCGATAACTTATACTGCTGTCCTTGCAATGTAACAGGAGGTGTATACGGAAGGCTTTTTAATGGATGTCTTTTGGAGTAGTCTGTTGTTTTTCAGAAGAAAAAAACATCAATGCATCTTTTGATTGAGGTTTTATCTGTGATTTGCGTTTTAAATATCTAAATATTATATTTATTCATTGATATTATAAATAGGATACATACAAGTTTTCACATACATGAATTCATGTTTAGGTTGAAGGTTGGCTCCAGCATCAATTGAAGTCATCGTTGGGTGCTCGGGTGGTTTTTTTTCTTCATATTATTGCATAGTTTGACCTTAAAGTTTCAGTATACATTCATTAACTACTGGTTGAGATATATAGCTGCATCTTATATTAAATTGCATATCATTATTATTTTCATTTGGAAAATAATAATAGCAATAATAATGAAATTTTAACTGTGCCAAGGTTTCAAGGAAGGTTATTTCAGGTTGTATAGATATTTTATTGCCTCGTATCATAAAGTATGTTTCTATTAACTTAGATCAGCGAATATTATTTTATTTAATTTTTATATTCATAAATGCTGTTCTATTTTGCTACGTTTGTATTGAATTAGATTAGATTAGATCAGTGACCGACCAGTGGATGTCATCATTTAAAACTATGAGATCCACTACAAATGAGTAAAATGGTGCAAGGAATCGGAACAGCACATCGACATTTTAGATGAACTATTCTGTATGTATAATTTCAGGTCATTCATGGAATTTTCAAGTTTTGTTAAATAACTTTCAACTTTTTTCTCGTAGCTATGATATATTGTATAAACTTTTAGGTTCATAAGAAATACGTAAATCCTTCTACTTTTGCATCAGGACAACAATGTGCAGACATGTGTAATAATTAGTATCATATTACGTTACTACGTTACGTTACGAAGGGATATTCCCTTCACTATATTTTATATACTATTCTATGTGACATTGCATATTGATTTTACATTTTTATTTTTATTTTAACCATATTTTTCATTACTCAGATTTTCATTATTTATTTAAATATGATTTTATGGTGAAGCGCATGGTACGGTATGTCCACGCATCCTTCCTCCCCTGTAGATTCACAAATTGCGTTGTGGTTCAAATCTATTCTTTTGAATCCAACTCATTTAACAGAATCATCTTTTGCGGTAAATGCAACGCAGTAGGCCTGGCCGCTTTGACGCTTGTATCATTTCTTTGATGTGCTGCAAGCATCGATATTGACAAAAAAATAATTGGACGTCATCTAACCCAATTATTTCCAGGATGCTTTCTCGTACTGGCTGCGTTTGTATTAGATTAGATTAGATTAGATCTACTACCATTGACGTATATCCTTCTCTCTCTCTCTCTCTCTCTCTCTCTCTCTCTCTCTCTCTCTCTCTCTCTTCTACTCTTCTACTCTTCTTACCATTTGTCATCTGACATGTTACCTCGTCGGCGCGTACCCCGGCCCGTAACTCAGCCCCGGAAGCCACATCCAGCTCAGGGTTATGCATGAAGCATCGTCAGAAAATTGACTAAGAACAAAGAGAGTGTTCCAGTATTGAAATACTGAGATATCACTTCGCCTTTTAAGCGGCTGGAATTGGAATACTAGGAAAATTTAAACTAAAACCTATTCACATTCAAATTCGGACAATAAAATAGTGTCAGCTAAACAAATCTCGATCTTGATGTACGTGAAGTTTGTGTTTGTGTGATTTGGGTAAATATTTAAAACTCCCACGAATACCCGTTTCATTGATCTTAGTAAGCATGTTTTTGGAATTTGTTTTTGAACTTGTCCTATTGTGTATTCTGGCCTTGGGGCCCTTGCTTGCATCTTGTAACTTGTTGTGCTATCCATTCCACTGTTTAGAAAATCTTCTAAGTGTTTTTCATTGCAAAATACTTAGCATTTTATCGCAGTTTTTTTTTACACGGATTTCGGAAATAGCACGGTTTTTTTTCAGGGATTCTGGAATTAACGCGGGTTGGAAAAACCGTGCAAACAAAAACCTTAGTGTAAACAAAAACCTTAGTGTATTTGTCAAATTCAATGGGAATGTATGCATAGCACAGTCATCGTTATGTTTTAAATTTATTGATTCAATCTGGTAAATTTTCCTTAGTAGTTGAGAGCTAAAACATTGTAGCCATTTTCTGAAAAAAAATCTTGGTAGGGAATATGTACCTATACTAATCTCATCACTTTGCAATTCATCCTACTTGAAATAAAACGATATACACGTGACAGGATTAGTTAGTAATGTTTGTTGTAGTTATTTAACGTAAGCAAACATTATTATAGAACGAAACCGATCCTTCAACTGCCCAATTGTTTGATTCATCGTAGGATGGATATAGGAACAATGAGATTAATATGGGGGCAGTTTCCCTACAATGATCGAATTATTAAAAAAATACACACGAATGAAAACCTAAATTGCTGGTGCTGAAACTAGAATAAATTCAATAATTTAACTAATTTCTCATCCACCACAAACTCAGTAAGAGCTTCCTCCGATTTTGTTTTCTTCTCGATCGCCGTGTTAAACTTGAAAACGAGCAGGTTGGTGTTTTTATTTGTTTGTAGAGTTCCTTCAGGTGTACACACTGTTTGAAATAATAACAACTTTGTGTTGATTTTAATAAGAGTGTAATAATACAACCAATCATCCTTCGTTTACTTTACCTTACCTTTACATTTCGTTATATTGAGCATAAACGTCATTTGTTTCGGCGCACCTTTGTATTACAATATTCATGAATAAATCTCATTCGCTTTTAGTACTCTGAACGATAAACGTGTGTTTTTCTTTGTTCTCTCTGGCCCTCAGTAGTTCCTCGTTCGTTCCGCGTGTTTATAACCTATTGCGCCGCTCTTTAGGTTATGGGCCCAGATATGGAAGATAAAAATAAAATTGTCGCGTTTGATGGAAAGGGGTTCCATAACTGGAAGTTCCGTCTCGAGACCGTGCTGGACATGCACGATTTGTTAGACTGTCTCCAACAGGAAATCAAAGACATCGAAGAGCTCCGTGATGTGGAGGGTGAAACGGCAGCGGCACGTGAAAATAAAAAGAAACGAATTTTAGAGAGAAGAAAAAAGAGAAAAAGTGTACATCGATTATTATGCAAGCGATCGCGGATAGCCAGCTCGAATTGGTTAAAGAGTGCCAAACACCGAAGCAGATTTGAGAAACGTTGAAAAACGTTTTCGAGCGAAAAGGTGTTGCCGGTCAGCTATACGTCAGGAAGCAGTTCCTCATATTGCGCTAAGTGGAGGGAGCTGGAAAGACGATTGAAACCCTTCCGGGTGGAGTCACGATGGACTTTGTAAAGAAATGGCCTCTGGATGTGGACATGAAAAAGCGAAATCTTGAATCGGGTGGTGGTACGAGTAGCGGTCATGAAGGCGTTGCTATGGCTTCGAGCAAATACAGGAAGAGGAAGCTCAATTGTTTTTCATGTGGAAAGCTAGGTCACAAAAAGGCCGATTGCCGTATGGCGAAGATGAGTGATCAGAGCAGTAGAAATTCGAAAAACGATGCAGGCAAACAAAAAGCTCCCATTGGTGTTAGTGACGAGGAGCAAGAGATTGCATTTTTGATGGCGGAAAGTGGCGATTTAGTGAAAGTGGGGTGGTTTATTGATTCTGGTGCTACCGATCATATGCTAAAGGACGCAAATTGGTTTTCGTCAATGCGATGACTGGAATTGCCAGTGGAAATTGTGGTAGCAAACGGGCAAAAGCTTCGTGCTGAATACTGCGGAGACGTAACACTGTATACGGTCGTGGGTGGCGCGACGAAAAAGTGTGTTGCGAAAAATGTGTTATTTCTTCCGGGACTCAGCGGCAACCTGTTTTCGGTGAAACGAGTTGCGAAGGCTGGATTGAAAGTTTGTTTTGATGGCATGAAAGCAGAAATTGTGAAGAATGGTATTGTTACCGCGGTTGGCTGGCTTAAGGGGAAGTTGTATGAACTTGACATTTACTGCAAACCTAGTGACATGGGAACTGCTATGGTGTTTGGAAAGGTATCTCGTAATGCGTTGTTGTGGCATCAGAGATTCGGTCATGTGGGTTGCGATAGCCTTCGTGAACTGGTAAACAATGAGATGGTTGACGGTTTACAGTTGAAGAAGTTAGACGATGATATGGTGGTTTGCAAGCCGTGCTTAGCAGGTAAGATTGTTCAGTTGCCTTTCACGTTGAACGAGGAAAGGCGGTCATCGCGGTGGCTGGAACTTATCCACAGTGATGTTTGTGGTCCAATGAAGCCAGTAACATGGGAAGGAAAAAGGTTTATGGTGTCGTTTATAGACGATTATTCGCACTTCACGGTTGTGTATCTGCTAGACTCAAAAGACCAAGTGTTTGAACGTTTTAGAGACTACGAGGCTTTCGTTACTGCTCGGTTTGATTTCAAAATAGCGAGGCTTCGTACGGATAACGGAGGTGAATACGCGAAAGATGAAATGCGCGATTTTTGTCGGAAGAAAGGAATTGCTATGGAGTTTACCGTACCACATACGCCCCAACAAAACGGCGTGTCAGAGCGAATGAACCGCAACCGAATGTTGGTGGAGAGTGGATTCAGTGAAGAAATGTGGGGTGAGGCTGTGTACACCGCCAGGTATCTAACGAATCGATGTTCAACATCAGCAGTGGAGGAGAAGAAAACTCCTTTCGAATTGTGGTATGGAAGAAAACCGGACGTGAAGAAATTACGAGTGTTTGGTAGTGCTGCGTATATTCATATTCCAAAGGAGTTACGATCGAAATTGGACTTAAAGTGCAAAAAGTTGTATCTACGGATACATGGTTAATGGCTACGGTCTTTGGGACTGTGAAAAAACGGAAGATCGTAAGTGGAAGAGACGTTGTGTTCGACGAAAATTTGTTGATCGGAAAACAATCCCAAGTACATATGCGTGGCCCAAAGATGGTAGACCTAGTGACTGGAGAATTGAAAGAACAATCGGTGGTTCCCGAAGATGAATCAAACAATGATGGTAGTAGTTCTGAAGAGTTGGATTCGCATTACAATGAGGAGATCGACGAGGAGCTCAGTTTAGCTAGGCGCAGTGGACGTACTCGGCGTGAGCCAGCGTGGTTCGACTGTTATGAAATGACGTGCAGCTTGGCGATGTGCGCTGAAGATTATGTTGAGGATCTTCTGACTACAATAGAGAGCTTGAAGCAGCGCAGCGATTGGCCGCGTTGGCAAGCTGCAGTTGCTGAAGAAATGGAGTCGTTGGTAAGGAACAAAACCTGGACGCTGACATCATTGCCAACAGGTAGGAACTTGATAGATAGTAAGTGGGTTTTCAAAATAAAGAGGAACGAGTCTGGAGAAATCGAACGGTAGAAGGCCCGTCTGGTAGCGAGAGGTTTTTCACAACGTAAAGGGTTTGATTATGACGATACTTATTCTCCTGTTGCTACATTAAAACAACATTAAAAGGGCATTTCGCGACGAGTTTGAAATGACGGATTTAAAGGAAGTCAGCACATTTTTGGGATTGACGATTGATTACAACAGGAAGGAAGGCGTATTAAAAATCGGTCAGAGACAGTATCTAAAAAGTCTTTTGAACCGTTTCGGTATGGCTGACAGCAAACCTGTTAAAACACCGTTAGCTACTGGATTACAGCTAGAAAAATGTGTTGATGCGACAAAGTTCACCCACAACCCTTATAAAGAACTTGTAGGCTGTTTGATGTAGGTCACAGTCACTTCAAGACCGGAATTGTGTATAGTTGTAAATTATTTCAGCGGGTTCCAGAGCTGCGCTACCGATGAACACTACTCTCATCTCAAACATGTTTTACGGTAAATACAGGGGACTCTTGATATGAAATTGATATATCGCAGGAGCCAGGATGCAATGATACTTGAAGGATCCGCCGACGCTGATTGGGCAGGAGATATCGTCGACCGCAAGTCTGTGTCAGGATACGTACTCATGGTACGAGGGGCTACGGTGTCATGGTCCACAAGAAAGCAAGTGTCCGTGGCGTTGTCGTCGGCTGAAGCCGAATACGGTTCTCTCACCATGGCGGTCACCGAAGCAATCTGGTTAAGTGGCTTGCTCCGAGAGCTGGGAGAACGTGTTGCTAATCCAACGGTAATGCACGGAGACAACCAGGCGTGCATTTGTATGGCAGAGAACGATAAGCCGAGTTGGCGAATGAAACAAGTAGATGTGCCCCAGCAAACACAAAATCGTATATGATAGCGAGTATATGTACAAAGTGGAGGCGATATACGTACTTGTGTCCATTTGACTCCATGTAAACTGTACGTATATCGCCTCCACCTTGTACAAATATCCGCTATCATATACGATCCTGTGTTTGCTGGGGCGTTTTCATTTCGTGAAAAACGAGATAGCTTCTGGAACTGTTCGTCTATTCCATCGGAGGATCAAATAGCAGATGTTATGACAGAAGGGTTGCCTAGATTCCAATTCGAAAAATTACGAGATTTGCTAGGATTATTGGCTTGACGGGGGGTAATAAGAGTGTAATAATACAACCAATCATCCCTCGTTTACTTTACCTTACCTTTACATTTTGTTATATTGAGCATAAACGTCATTTGTTTCGGCGCCCCTTTGTGTGTGTGTGTGTGTGTGTGTGTGTGTGTGTGTGTGTGTGTGTGTGTGTGTGTGTGTGTGTGTGTGTGTGTGTGTACAATCCAACTCCCGCTGTCCGGCAGTGCTTTTATGGAAGAAAAATGTCTGCAGCTATCATGCTTTTATCCTAATCCCAAACTGTAAACATTTTTAGCCCGGGTGTTGAAAGATGATAGCTCTGTTGAGATCTAGTGACCCATTTCAGATTGCCTGGTCACTCACGTCCATTCCGAGGTCACTTTCACTTACAACAAGCCCCGCATAAACACAATACTTATATCAATTGGATATTTGTACTATATTTACACTTCCATTATCGCAACATGTTTTGTTACGATCATGGCACGTATTTTGTAGTATGTATTTTGTATTTGTTTATAATTGCTTAGATCTCACCAGTAATGTTTGATGTTTCCTTGCTGATCCTGCTCCTTTTGTTCCACTTTTCGTATTTTTTTTCGTATCTTCCGCTGTATGATGTGCAGCCATATCCATTTGTTTCGGCGCACCTTTGTATTACAATATTCATGAATAAATCTCATTCGCTTTTAGTACTCTGAACGATAAACGTGAGTTTTTCTTTGTTCTCTCTGGCCCTCAGTAGTTCTTCGTTCGTTCCGCGTGTTTATAACCTATTGCGCCGCTCTTTAGATTTAACTCTATGACAGGTTTGCAAAAATGATCGCTCCAAAAATTATTTTATTAGAGTAGAAACCTCTACACCAGGCCTTTGATGATATCGTTGCGTAGATCCTTTTCGTGAACCAAAAATAAGAAGTTATAAGTTATCCTTTTGAAGCATTACATCAGCCGTGCAAGGATGATGTCGTCCATAAAGACGCTGTTGACACTGCCTCAAAAGGTGTTACATTTCCCAAGTTTGCTTCTCCTCTCTCTTCATTATGTTCATGTCCACTGTTTTGTATGATGTCATTTCGTCTTACCTCTTTTGATTTATTTATTTTTGTTTGCCTTATTCTTTTCGTGTGTTGTACATTATTCAATTTTGTAATTTTGCTATCCTTTCATTTTGTCTGTTATATTTGTCTGAAACCAATTTCCTTGTCTTGAAAGTATCGTTTGATTATACGTATCGGTGAGTTCAAATGTATTCCTGCTTAGCTGTGATTTGAATTCATTTCTTTAAGGCCAGTTTGCCAGTCGTACAAAGAACATGTCGTCCATTAGGACACTGTTATTGCTAATTTAAAAGCTGTTTTTTTGCACGGTATTATAAATTATCATTTCCTTTCCCTTTGTCTTATTTATGTAGAATGTTTTGTACGATGGCGTTTTGTCTTATGTCGTCCAATCTATTTATATTTTTTTCCGCCTTGGTCTTTTAATGTCATATAAGTTCACCCATCGCATAAGATAGTGAGTGGTGAATCTCAATTATTTGTAATATTTTGAAATTTAGAATATTTAATTATAGAGTTCTTACCTTGATGATGTGCAAGTGTGTTGTTAGTTTTTACTCATTTATAACCTATGATATTTCTCACAAGTTTCCGTTCCTTTGCGATCGTATTTTTTTTTTGTCTTCAGGCATGGTATTGCTTGCGGTCATGGCATAGGGAAAAGAACAGGAGAAAGGAGAGAAAGCATTAGTAACCGGCAACATGCCATGCGCATGTGAGATTTTCAAGGTGATATTCTCACAACGGCCGTTCAGAATGGTTCAACGGATGCGTATGAGAGATCATTTCCGATTAATTTCCACTTGTTTACTCAACTCCCTCGCGTTTAGATATAGAAGACAAGAAACATTTTACTGCGTGCTACATTTTGCAATATCAGGGCAATGATCCCCTGATCTTCAAGTGGTTATTGCAAGCTGTCCATTTGGTTCAGGCACTTTTGAACGTTGATGTGGCGCCTATTCACACATGAAATCTGCCGCGACCAACTCGACAGAACGCGCCCATACCCCTTTCTGAACTGAATGGCAGGGATATACGTCAATGGTAGTAGAGGATAAAAACAAACACAAACGGGAACTGTATAGTGAAAGAGTTTAATAGAAGTTGAGAACATTTTGGTGAATTTAGTTTCTGTTATTTTGGTGGTTAACTGAGAAGAGTATCGCGTATTCAGTGAAATTTGGTTTTAAGATCACAACACAGAAGCCGCTGACTACATATAGGGTGAACGGTACAGTGGTGCCTAAACTGAATCGCGCGTCCCACGAGTCACATATATATTCGCCATACGATATAGTAGGACAGACAGTCAGAAATCCGCTAAAAAGAGGTAGAAGGAAGTTGTGGACGGAAAGCAAACTAAAAATTGTCAGTAGGAAAAATATCGACACTTAGAGTTAACACGACAAATCATTAAATTATACTAAAATTAAATTATACTAAAATTAAATTTCACAGTTTGATCATCCTGTGAGGGTGATAGCAAAAAACGGTTTGTTTTTAAATCCGAACTTTGATCCGAACATGATCTGTAATAAATGTATAATTTAGCAATGAAATATCAAAAATGTACGGTTATATCCCAAGTAACAATTTTAGTTTTATTCCAGCCGTATAGCCGCCTCCCGGCTTTGTTGATCAAACTACATTCAAAACTGTTTTGTCTACCAACACCTCCTCTATGCTTCTTTAAAGCCGAAATTTGTACAAAGTGGCCCACTCTATAGACGGTTGAGAAAACAAGTTAATAAAACCTTTATAGGAACATAAAGATTTTGAAAATGTTCTTGTGAAAGATGTTATGACCACTTGAGAACCTTCATAAAACCTTTTAGCTGCCATTAAAACCAGAATGTGGCCAAATGGCCAAATCTGTCAAACTTCTCTGTGAAATCAAGGTTGGTTTTTGTTGTTCTGCTTTGTTCGATTCTTTGCTCTTCTGATTTATTTAGCAGTAAAAAAAAAGGTCTAATGTTGCGGGAAATTTTGTTTGATAGCAAAATATCCAAAACAAATTGTGTTTTCTACAGCGTATTATGCTCCAAATTATGTGCGCAATTATATTTATGGTGAATATTGGCACGATAAGAGCAGACAATTAATGCGCCTCGAAAATTATGGGAATTTAAAACAACATAAATCAAATGAAAACAAATATATTCGATAAATTAATCATGAATTTCCTGAAAAGTGCTTGGAAGTGGATGAGATTATCTAAAAGAATGCCAAATTTAGTCTCCGATCTACTGTTTATTTGCATACCATTGAAAATTTGATGCATTTATTTTTCCACATTTCATTTATTTTTTATACTTCAATATGGCGATTGGAAAATAATCACAATTTTGCCATAAAGCCAATTTATCTTCGCAATGACTATTATAAAACTATTTGGTCTGATGGTGACTCCCTTCATTGCCAATTTGCCGCTTAATGCATTTACTGGAGGTAAAATGGTTTTTAAATGCTTTTTCAACTGACCATAATAAGATAAAATCAATGAGTCCTAAAACGGCATTTCAATACATCATTTTACGAGTTCATAAAGTCGAAATAAAACCTTTGATAGGAGTTAAAGGAATTTGAGAAACAAAGTTATAAGATTGTTGTAAACAAGTTGTGTGGGTTCTCATAAACCTGACCTGACTATGAAACCTATTGGCACCTCTTAATGCTAAAATAAAACCTAATTGATTTCAAGTGGCTTTCATAAAACTTTAATAGAACTTAATAAAGCAGAATGGTGTTATCAATGTTACTTGGGATATCTGGGTAATGAAAATATTTTTTAGTTTTAATAAAATAATATTATAAAAAAACCAAAAAAAGAAAAAAAAAAAACATTAAACATATACAATTAAACAACCGAACGAAACTTTTGTAAAAAAAAAAAAAAATAAAAAACAAAAAAAAAAAAAAAAAAATTCAAAAAAAAAATTCCAAAAAACCCCAAAAAAATTAAAAAAAAAAACCAAAAAATTTAAAAAAACCCCCCAAAAAAACCAACATCCCCCCCCCCAAAAAAAAGGATTTATCCCCCAATTTTCCCGGATTTTTTCCAATTTCGTATTTTTGTAATTGTGACCATGGAGAAATCGATCCTTAACTGTGCAACTACTCAGATTTATTGACATGTCTAAAACTGCTATGTGGCTTAAATATGACTGTAAAAGAAGGATCGTGATGGTCTTAAACGATTTTGCCATTTTTCAGAAAGCTTAAATACTTTTGCGATCCCATGTTTCCGAAGGAGCGCAACTGCGACACATGTTTCCCAACGCGATTTATCTTTGGCAGCAAACTTCTACCTAGGTACCTAAAGGATCAGGCCTCAGACTGATGTAAATTTCAAACTTTCTGCTTCCGTACGCTTAAACTATTTCAGAAAAGGTCCTTATGAGCCTTTCAAAATTTGAACTCATTCAATTTGAAACTGACTGTGCAAAACCAACTTGAAATTTGTAAGGAAATTCGTATGATATTTTTTGTCCAAAAAATGTTCTTGCAAATATGCCTAACTTAAATGGTTCAGAAGTAATACATCATTTAACAAAAATCATCAATGGACCATGGTTTGAAATACTTGTAAAAGATATCAACTCGTGTAATTGGTTTACACGATCGTGTAGACTGGTTTACACGATAAAATAACATGAAATTACATTCAATGTATATTCTATATTTTGACTTCTCAGGTTTGGACTGATTACAAATGCTGTATTATGAAAAAATTAGCTCATAATAGCCACGAGGCCAAAGCAACTGGGGACGGGCCGAACAACATGAAGGTGTTGTCAGCTAATGAAGATGCGGTGGTTTAATTATTATCCTCGGACAAAATGGTTAACCACTCCGGTATGTACTAATCATCAAGATTAAGTGTAGGTATTGAAATTGATAAATCTCTTATTTGAAGGTTCTTGATTCGGTCTACCCGTACATTCCACATCTGTGCCAAGCGCTATGCTGGGTCCCAGTCGGCCTCGCTAAACACCGTCACCGCCAGGATCGCCGATGCTTTCGAGCATCATCGAATCGCTGTTGGACACAGCTGGTATTGAGAATACTCAGGACGCAGAACAGAACAGGAGCTCCCATACTGCGCAGCGTAAGCGACGGTGTCAGCATAACATGGATATCCGTCACGATTTACTGCTGGAACAGACTGAATGCATGAGAAAGATTGTGGAGCATAGGGCCTGTTCATAAACAACGTAGACTAATTTAAAAAAATCACAGACCCCCCTCCCCCCTCGTAAACTTTTCTCCATACAATTTTATGAAATTTTGTATGGATCGTAGACTTTGGTCAAACCCCACCCTCCCCCAAAAAAGTCTACGTGGTATATAAATAGGCCAATACCAGATAATGCGCGAGGTATGCCTGCAAAATGTTTAAATTACGGAAGGAAGAAGTTAAGGAACGACGAGCTTATTTACATCATAAGGATAAGGCTAGAAAAGCAGAATTTGAGTATAAGCTTGAACTTTTAAAATATAAGAAGGCGAACTAGAGATTTTGGAGCACCAGGCGTATAAAAAGTAGGAAGAAAAGAAGTGTTTAAGAAATATATTGAAATGAAATGAAAATAGAAAACAAGCAGAAAAATTCATCTTTCATTACAATTATTACGAAATTACGAAATTTGTTAAAGATTCCCCCTTCCGAATACCCAATTAGTTATACTAGCTACACTGGACATAAACTTTGAAGCGTTTTACCATAATTTTAAATTGAATAATTATTTTGAAGTCTCCAAGTATTAAATTTGTTTATTGATTAGTAAAGTTATCGAACGCATAATTCCCTATCTCATTTCATTTGCTGACTCGTTGTCCACATAATCGTTTGCGAAGTAAACAATTTGATCGTCGTCAATTGGTTCCCATTCCATGATATGTTCGGGTACATTAAAGCATTTTCTTAAATTGTGCCAGGCACAACATACATTCACTATTCTAGTTGGCGAGCTGCTTAAATGCACCTGAACACATTCTTCATCACTAAAAACGTTCTCTCAACTATTATCCTGGTCTTTGAGTGGATGTCGTTGAGTTTAGTCTGCCTTGCATCACAAAAAGCACGGAATGGTGTTATCAGGTACGGCTTCAAAGGGTATCCTGCGTCTCCTGTGAACAAGTACAAGACTTAATGTTAAGCTCCAATAGTTTCCATGTATTTATCATTTTTTTACCCAAAAGCCATGTGTTTCTTTCTTCATTCCGGTATTGTTGGTTGAGCATCCAACGGATTATTATTCCCAATGAAGGAATCTTGATGAGCACCGGAACTGTTGGCATCCACGTTACGGAAAATTTGTTTATGATCACTAACCTGAAAAGATATTTAAAATAATAAACTTCATGCTTTTGCTTCGATACTAATTCATACGTACAACCATAGCGTTCGAACTATGAAATCCTTTCCTGTTGTAATAGAGATGCTGAATGTCGCTCACTGGATTGAAAATCCTCACATGCGTTCCATCGACGCACCCTATCACGACAGGGAATCCAGTTTTTTTTTTTTCGTAAAAACCACGTTTGATTTCGTCTTCTGAAATCGGAAAGCGTATGGCTGCTGGGCAAACGTCTGCTTCCAACACATCAATCACAGCTGCCAATACTTTTGAAAAGGTCAGTAAAGCCATTCCCGCGAACAAATGTATTGTCAACACCTTTTTCGTAACTTTCTGCTGCCAAGAACCGCAATGCTGATGATAGCTTCAACATTGGCGGTACAGATGACGATTTAATTCCTTCTAGTTTATCTCCCGCACTGTCCAGTAAATATCGGAAGAGTTCTTTTTAAACTCGAAAGTACTCAATAAACCTGAAATCGAAAATAATCTTATTTTTGTTTTTTGACGTAGACTACGTCTTACGAGAAGGGTAGGGTGTCAATTGAAAATCTACAAATAAGCGACCGTCACGAAATATCGTTACAAATTAAACGCTAATAACTTAATAAATGCTCAATAGATTTTCAAGATCCATCAACCAATTGGAAATTTTCCCGCGTATCACTTCAATTATCCAACATTATCCGTTAACAATTTCAAGCTATTGAAAATAACCAAAATATGAAGTGATGTCTTATAATGCCGATTTTTCAGAGTAATTTTACTAAATGCACTCAATTTTACTATCACAGATTTCAAATGTGAGCAAGGGAGGTCTCGTATGAAGCTGTGTACGATATAAAACGGATACACCTTCGCAAATTTACTCTCATTAGTGTCGCAGTACTGGAGCTAGGCAGACCAATGAACCATCGAGGATAAGCAGCTGGAGATGGCATGTGCTGTGAAGGCAACCTCGATGGCACGAAGCCTCTAGTGCGGAGCGACAAAGCGCCAATGTGGATTTGGCAGCTGGTGGTGGCACGGACCATAGAAGGTGCAGTGGCGACCAACCAGTGGACAGGTAGCTGATTGCGCTGCAGGCTGTTGCTAGCAAGCCTCAACCGTTTCTAGGCAGCCACTAAATTGCAGTGGTTTGCTAGGCAGTCGGTTGCCCACGCTGGTGATGATTTGTTGCCAGCCGGTGGGCGCCACCACGAGGAGCGAAAAAAGTTGCTTGAGTGTGTGTTACTTTCGGTAGCCATCTTTATCTATAGCGCAACGTGCACGGCAGCTTTGTGAAAAGACCGACATGGATTCAATTCTTATGCGGATTATTCAAAATCCGTCCTTTTCAGCACGCCCAATCCAGTGTTGAGAGAGTTTTTTTTAATTTGAATTTATCTTACCAATTGGCAGAAAACGGTGGCTAAAACAATTGTAGATTTCTCTACGTTGCATTCCTTTAGCATCGTGCATACTTTATAAATGGCTGCCGTCACGAGCAATTGAAACCAATTGGCAGACAGCGGTGGCTAAAACAATTTTAATTGTCTCTTCGTTGTATACCTTGAACATTGTGCACAATTTACAAATGGCTGCCGTCATGAAAAATTGAAACGTCTTATGGCAAGGGTAAGGTGTCAATTGAAAATCTAAAAGTTAGCGAGCGTCACGAAATATCGTTACAAATTAAACGCTAATATCTTAATAAATGCTTGATAGAGTTTCAAGATGTTTACACCAATCGGTTGGAAATTTTCCCGCGTCCCAATTCAATTGTCAAACAATATCCGTTAACGATTTCAAACTATTGAAAATAACGAAAGTAAAAGGTGATGTTTTATAATGCCGATTTTTCAGAGTAAATTTACTCTAGTAGTTCCTATCACAGATTTCAAATGTGAGCAAGGGAGGTCTCATATGCCACAGTGAACGATATAAAACGGGTACACCTTCGCAAATTTTCTCATTCTGTGCTGTGCGGAGCAACGAGCTATTGTGAATTGGCAGCTGGCGATGGCATGTACCCTGAAGGGTGCATTCGGTAGTGCTGAGCAGCAAGGCGCCAATGTGAATGTGGCAGACAGCGGTGGCTATAATAATTTTAGTTTTCTCTTTGTTGCATGCCTTGAGAATTGTGTACAATTTACAAATGGCTGCCGTCACAAAAAATTGAAACACCGTACGCTAATAATTCGATCGTTTCTTGATTGTAATAAATTTTGAGATATTTGCATCAACCTAAAGGTTTAACGATTGCCATTTTATTTATACATATATATATTTGTAATATATTTGTTGCATTCCGGTAAATATCGAGAAATTCCTTATCACGGACAACGTTTTGATTCATCTCCAAATGCTTTCTAAACAGTGTACAAAAGAATTTTCTTACATAATTACTATCTAATGCTGGTCTAACGATCTATTTGGACCACACCCACGCTTTTTGATCAGACTACGCCTTACGGCAAGGGTAGAGGTCAAATGAAAATTTGAAAATAACTTAAACAGTTTGAACGCTAATAGCTTTATCATATCTCGATAGATTTTCGAGATTTTTGCTTCAATCAGTTGGAGATTTTTGCGACTGTCAACTATCAAAAATATAATTAAGTGTTGACTTTGAATTTCCAAACAGACCCTGAACAATCTTTAACGCTAAGGATAATGGTTTCCAGCTGGTCTATCATATCAACACAATCACTACAGCCAGCACAAACCTTTCATCATACCAACATTCAAATCAAACGTCCCTTTCCAGGGCCGCCAAATAATTACTAAGAAGCGAATCAAATGATTGGTCTTACATAATTTCTCACTTACTTATGCTAGCCCTACGTCCCATTAGAACAGTACCTGAGTACTAATCAAACGGTTTAACGAAGTCTACGTCAACCGGTCGTGTGTTATACACAACCCCAATGATTTTCAATTGGAAGATTTGAACCGATACTCACGAGTCATGAGGCATATCCAAAGGATTGCTCAGATTTCGCAATCTGCTACGCTCAAGCCGTACCCTTTCTGGTTGGAAATCTTGAGTTTTCTCCTCATCGTCACTGAACCAGCACTCGAAAGAACTCATCGCTTGGGGGCGACCCCGGCGTAGTGGTTAACATCCATACCTCGCACGCCAAAGTCACGAGTTCGAATCTCACCTCCGAACAAGTTACGAAAATACCCAAAAAGGGAATTTGAATAACTACGACGGGAGATGAACCAGCCCAAGGCTAAAAATCTCGATAATCAAGACAAAAAAAAAAAAAAGAACTCATCGCTTCATACAGATAGGAAAATAAACAAACTCTTTAAACTATTATCTTTAATCAATTATGGAACTGGCACTTTATTCTGGTTATTTTAATTGAAAAAGCCAACGAGCTAAGGTCAAAACATATCATTACGAATAGGACAAATTTCAATTACCTCTTCCGTTACTAAAGTTGTTACAAAACCAATCAGAAATTCATGGAATAGTTCCCAAGCGACGAAAACTATTACACATTGTCATTATTACATGTATTGATGGCTCTATTTTTGCAATTATTTTAAGTAATGAGCATATTAAAACATATTTATTATCAAATATAATTGGTTACGCCCTTATCATAATTTCCGTGATATTTTTTTTTCCTGTTTGACGTTTCTCTCGTTTATCTGAGTAAACTTTACATTGGCATCGGTTCATCCCTTCCTCTCGAAACGAAATGAACGTCTCGTCCGGCACGGATCGACATTCGGAATAGAGCAAGACGAGTCGCGCGACAAAGAAAGAGAGAATTGTCGTCTCGATTCATACGAGAAGTAGAATGGACACAAGTGATCAAGGCCAAAGCAGGGCGCCCACTGATGTGGCGGAAGTGTGGCACCACATAACATGTCAAAGTCTTGAGACGTGAGGCGAACGTCAACAAGATATTTTGGCATGCTAGCAGATGTCACACCTGTGCCACATCAATGAGCGCCTGGCCTAACAGAGAGGAGAGCGCATTGCAGGTGGACTTGGCTTCCGTGCTACAATGGGAGGTAGCCTATATCATACATAAAGTAATGGCTTTAAATAGAATCCATTGTGATGCACAAACTTCTCTATAAGACTGAACGCTCGTTTAAAAAAATGATAACATTGTCTTCTTTGCTTAGTTCACATGGAGAAGAATAGTCCTTCACATAATCTTCCGATTGCAATGATGCAAACAACGCTTGTGACAACAGAGCAGATTTTCAGTATTCATCCCAAGTACCATGCCGGCGGTCATTCGAAGCGATGAGGTCTATTATCCGGAATAAATATAGCACATGATGGTGTCCTAGTAAACCGGAGAAATTTATTTCCAACGCGTATCATTACCGTCCTTTTCAGGACGACCAATTAGAGGTTATAATAATAGAGTTTGAGTTTAAGCTATATTTTCGAGGTTTAACCTAAACCACCATTGATGATAAATATTTGTCGAATTGTATGTTTGTCATAGAATGACATGGATAGTTTAAAACTGCTTATAGCATGACTGAAACTTTGGGACCCCATATTTTAGGGGCTTATTCTTTCGTGTGGCATGGACATAGTTGTACGTAGGATCAAACATTAACCCACAAGCTGATGGCTCCGATGGTTAACGAAACCGATGTGTGTGGTTATGGATGACGAAACCTACATAAAGGCAAACGCAAAACAGATACCGGGGCTGGAGTTCTAAGTTGACAAATCACGGTTTGATGTTTCGGAAGACATAAGGAAGAAGAGAGTGGACAAATTCGCCAAAAAGGCCATATGCCAATGCGGTAAACTGAGTAAACCGTACATCACAACGAGTACCATCAACAGCAAAATTTACCGCACCGAGTGCCTCCAGAAGCGTCTGTTGCCCTTCCTGTCATTACGCGCGATCGACGTTGGATTTGTAGGGAGACAATAACGTTGTTTTTGTACCAAAAACCGCCAACCCCCCAAATTCACCAGAGATTCGTCCGGTGGAAAGACTTTGGGCCATAATGAAGGCCAAAGTTCGAAAATCGTCCAAGCTGGAACGAGCTGAAGTTGAAGAAAGAATGGATGAAAGTGACCAAAAAGGTCAGCTCCACCATTGCACAAAATGTAATGAGCGGTCTTAAGGGAAAGGTGCGGGCTTTCAGCGATGGAAAGGAAATTGAATAAAATAACTAGGCCGAAAAATAATCCATATGTATTAGTTCATTCCCTGAAAGTTTCAAGAAAATCAAGAAATTTTTGGCGAACACTTTTGTCTGGTACATTTTTTCGAGTGCAGGCCTTATATAAGGCAGTAGGTTGGTGGAGCAAATTGAATCAGTATGTTTTGACCCGGCTAACGGTCAAGTAGTAAATAAGTAGTATGAGCTGGCTTAAGCGCAATAGGAATAAAGGCTTGTAAAAGCAACTACCGTCTTCTTTCTTTTGCAAGGAAAGAACCTTCTCATTGAGGCAACCAGGCGCCTCAACATTTGGTCCTTCGAACCAGATACGATTCTGTGGAGAGTAACCGGCCTACAGTCCCCGGTTAACTACCGAAGCCTTCTGCTGGTCAATTAGGCCAATAGTGAAAGCAACCCATCCCTCCTGGTCAACACGGTGACCAAGCGAGGTCCCTACCGAGCCAATCGGTACCTCAAGCCTTCTCTGGTCAACCAGACGACCAGTAGAAGCAACCCTTCGCTTCTGGCGAACGTAGTGAACAGTCAAGTGAAGTCTGCTGATTTGTGCACTAATTGGTACCAATGGTGGCATCTGAGCAGCCTGCTAGGACACCAGAGTGTGAGTTAGTGTGTCGACCAACCTTCGGTCATCCAAAAAGTGAAATCGCGTGTGGTAATCCGAAACCATCGTGATTGTTCCGTGGAACCAAAAGCGTTCGCATGGCTTCAACAACGCGAAGTTGTGAGTGTTATAAAAAGCGTTAGCGTGGCTTTAACAACACTCCTTGCGTACTGTGAAGTTGTTTTGTCGCGAGTGTTGTGCCCGTGTAACGAGGCAACATGGGACTCCATCACACACCGAAGAAAAGGGAAGAAGACACGATCGAAGTGATGTTCCTGATCCATCAGCGTAGCCAAGTCAAACGTAGGGTCATGCTTATCAGCCGCAGCCTGGAGGAAGCCGAAGACGATCCTTCGAAGGTGACTCCAACGCTGCTGAAGGTCTTCGCGAAGAAGCTCGATTGCACTCCCAGGAATACACCGCAGTGCATCGAGAAATCCTGCAAGTTACTCCGTTGCCAAAGTTGGAGGAGCAGGATGAAATGCTGATGACGTTCGACAAGCTTCATACCGAGGCGCTTGAGTGGCTCTCCAAAACGCTGGCGCAAACCGTTGCTCCAGCAAATGGCACCGCCAACCTCCAGGTAATCATCCAGCAACAGCCTCTGCGACCACCCATTCCCAGGTCACTTCCATGCACTTCCATGGGAAAGTGGAGAATTGGCCGAAGTTCCGGACGATGTTCGAGGACATGAATCCAACGCCATGAAGCTGCACCATCTGGATAAGGCCCTTGTCGGTGACGCCTCCGGATGGATAACGGCGAAGATGATCCGGGACAACAACTTCTAACAGTCCTGGAAACAGCTGAAGGACCAGTTTGAGAACCCCCGCGTCATCGTTGATACCCATCTGACTGGTCTGCTGGAATTAAAACCCATCACGAAGAGGAACCATAAGGATCTACTGGAGCTGGTGAAGATAATCCACCGGATGTCAGGATTGTTCGATCGGGTAAGCAAAATCCGAAATTTTCATCGAGAGAGATTGCTGAATTACTAAATCTTAGTGTTGATCGACGTAGTGTTCGTCGAAATCTGGTGAAGAGCAGAAGGATCGATAAATCCAGAAGATAATGAAGTATAGAGGTGGGAATATCATGGTCTAGAATAGGAAGTTTAGCACATATCATAGGGATCATGACTGTGAATATGTACATCTACTTGCTCTACGAAAATTTGGAGGCGTCCCTTTTTAAAAACTGGCCTGGAATACAACAACATCTTTCAACAGGACAACGATCCAAAACACACTGTGATGAAAACTACTGGCCTCCCCAATCCCCTGATTTGAATCCGATTAAAAAAGTGTATTGTTATCTGGACGATAAAGTGGACATCGGTAACCAACAAAAATAACTATTTTGAAACTCTCGAAACAACCTGGGAACAAATTGATCCGGAAGACCTCAAACACCTTGTCGAAAGTATGCCGCGTCGACTGGAAGCAGTGTTGAAGGCTCTTGGAGTACCAGGACATCCAAGTTGCCGCGATGCTGGGCTTACTGCTGACAAAGATCGTCACGGCACGGCTGGATGATCAGACGCTTCAGCTGTTGGAAAGGACACAGAAACATGGTAAACTGCCGGACTTCGATCAGACGATGAAGTCCCTGCAGAGCGAGTGTCAGGTTTTGTAAAGATTTCAGAACCGACCACAGGCAGCTACCGTGAACGATTCCAGCAGTACAACCAGTATTTAAAGCGCAAACATCTGTTCATTCGTCGTCAAATACCGGCGTTCCAAAAGGCCAACCGTTGGAACAGAAAACAGCAATGCTCTGTGACAGGAAGATACCCTGCCGTGTGCTGCTAGATTCTGGTTCTCAGGTGAGCTTCATTTCGAAGGCCATCGCTGACCGCCTGTCCCTCCAAAAAATTCCGGCGCTTGTGCCCATCACCGGAGTTGGTGCAGCCAGGACCTATGCCCGCGAAAAGATCGTTTTGTAGTTGAATCCAGATGTTCCAACTTCTGAACGATCGTTGAATGCCTGGTGATTCCTAAGGCGACAGAAGTCATCCCAACGACTCAGCTGGACGTATCAAAATGGCTACTACCAATCGGAATATTCTTAGCCGACTCCGAGTTCCATACGCCTGGTCAAATCGACATGTTGCTTGGCGTATCCCATTTCCTACGTCTGCTCAAATCAGGAAGGATGCAACTACGAGCGGATTTGCCTGACCTGCAAGAGACGCACTTCAGTTGGGTCATCGCAGGAGACGTTGAGGAACAGCAGAACGACCAGCAGTACTACATAGCCATCACCGCCACACTTTCCGAGACCATGAAGAGGCTGCTCTGTGACAATCGATAGCTGGCCCTGCGACGCTTCTTTCACTCGAACGACGAATGAAGCCTTCCCTGAAGCTCCAGTACATCGAGTTTATCAACGACTACGAAGCCCTCGGACACTGCCGTGAGATCAGGGAGGAATTCAACGAACCAAACAAGTCCCGTTATTACATGCCCCATCATACGGTCCTACGGTCGTCCAGCTCCAGCAAAGAGCTTCGCGTGGTCTTCGATGCATCAGCAAAGGCCTCAGCATCCAACGTAGCTCTCAACCAAGTCCTTCTGGTGAGAGCAACCGTGCAGAACGATATCTTTGTCATCCTCTTCCGCGTTTGGGAGCACTCCGTCGTATTCACGACTGATATATCCAAGATGTATCGGCAGATTAAGGTTATACAAGCTCACTCCTGCTTCCAACGGATCTTTTGGCGAGCCGATCCATAATTGCCTTTCTTGGCAATTGAATACGATAACGTATGGAACAGCCTGCCCTCCATTCCTTGCCACCAGGTGCTTACTACAGATAAGCTTCGATTAGGCCGCCTACTTCCCAATGGCAGCAGAGATCATCCGAGAAGACTGTTACGTCGACGACATCATGTCTGAAGCCAACACCGTACCAGAGGCTATCGAGTGTCAGACCCAGCTCCTGGGCATGCTGAATTCCGCTCCCCCGTCCACAAGTGGAGCTCTAACTCCCCTGAGCTGCTACAACGCATCCCTGAAGCTGATCGTGAGGAGCTGGTGAATCTGAGTGACGGCTGCGAAGGAGTTATGAAAACTCTGGGACTGACCTGGTGTCCCCGGCGAAATGAATTTGCATTCGTCGCCAAACACCTCGCTGACCAATTGAAATTACCAACCAATCTTATCTTCCAGGCGTATCATCAAGAATTCATGCACATCGGCCCATCCTTAATGTAAGCGGCCCTTCGTCTGATGTTTTGGCTGCTGGATGGAAAATCGTCAGTTCAAAGGTTCCCAAGATCCTGCGTCCGTTGCTTCCAATCCAAGCCACGAAGTTACAATCAACTGATGGGAAGTCTACCGTCATGCCGAGTGACCCAAGCACATCCGTTCGAGAAGGCTGGAGTAGACTATGCTGGCCTGTTACTATTCAAGGGGGGCCGGTACAAGCCCCGTCTTGTGAAAGCCTACATTGCCGTATTTGTTTGTATGGCAATGAATGCGGTCAATCTAGAGTTGGTCACTGACATGTCCAGCGAGGCCTTCCTCGCACCATTCCATCGGTTTACCAGTCGGCGTGGATTTAGCAAGGACGATTAAAAGCGTGTCACCAGCCGTCATCTTACCGTCCCGGAGCTACGGAGCGCTCTTGAGCTCATCGTGAAAATCATTCAGCATGAAACTCTTGCTGATGAAAACCATCGAGTGGAAACCAACGAGCCGTGTAAACGGATTTATGCCTTGCATCCGATAATCCTCAACGGCATCCTGTGTATTGGAGGGAGACTTCAGCACTACGACCTCCCACTGTCTAGTCCAACACCAGGCGATCATCGAACTTGGGACCCATCGTGCGAGTTGCTGAGTATGCAGATCGATTGTGTGTGGTGAACTGTAGCATAATGGAAGGTAATAAAATTAGTCTGAGTTGAAAAGTAGAGTAGTGTAGTCGTCGTTTTTTTTTAAAAAAAAAGAACCCCCGGTCTACAGAAAGTTAACTGGCGCCCGAATAAGGACCTTGCCAACGGGAAGTGCATAATCGAATCGCGAGTGCTGTGAAAATCTTAATAAACTGATCTTCAAAATCAGTACAACGGTTGAAAAAGCCGTACAGTAACATTAATAGTTCGCGAGTTTTGTGAAAATCTTAAAATTTATCAAATCAATAAAACGGTTGCAAGAGCCGTGCAACACAAGTGACGTTACTAATGGTTTAACTCGTGGAATTGGAAAGCGAATCGTGGGACACGGTGGAAAATCCAGATCGGTGTTAGGAGCCGTAGTAGCAGCAGCAAAAAGGATCACCTCCAACACACCTGCCTGCGTTTCCCCCGGCACAGGGCAAGGTTTACCAGACATCCAGAAAGTCCATTAGCAGTCCATACTGGCAATAGTGTAAGTATTTTTTTTTACTTTATTTTACCCCATCATTATTTATTTATTTATTTGTTTATTATTATCACCGTCTTCGATAAAAACAATCGTACAGACTGAACTACTTAATACTAGTTTACAATAACTTAAAGTCTAAACAAGTCTACTTATTCGATTTTTAAAAAGATTTTTGGATATATCAAAGTCGAATTCGTCACATACAGCATTAAAAGTTCGAAGACACGAATCAAACGGATTATTATATCCATAGTTAGTGCGGTGATAAGGAACAGCAAGCATCGGATAATTTCGAAGTCGACGAGGAGGAACATTCAGTGAAATCTGCTCAAGCAGCGCAGGGCAGTCAATAACGCAGATTAGGATATCAAAGACCAGCAGACGCTGCATTTTAACAGGCCTGTCAGTCAGTAGATCCAAACTTATCAGTTTGCAACAGTCCGAGTAAGGAGGGAGATTGTTCAGCTTATTCCAAGGAAGTGAACGAAGTGCGAAACGAACGAACTTCCTCTGTTCGCGTTCAATGGAAACGATGGGTGCCACATAATAAGGAGACCAAACGGGGGCCGCATACTCAAGGATGCTCCGCACCAAACTGCAATAGAGTGATTTTAAAGCATAGATATCAGTGAACTCAGAGGCGTGCCGTCGGATTAGCCCTAACACTGAGAAGGCTTTAGCAGTCGTGATTCCCACATGCTGATTGAACTGTAGCTTGGCATCGATGGTAACTCCCAGGTCGCAGATTGAAGCCACACGATCCAGATGCGCAGACCCCATGCTGTACTGGTGATGAGCGGGATTGTTGGAGCGAGTGAAGAATATAACTTTGCATTTATCGTTATTAACACGCATGCCATTGTCGCTACACCAGATTAACAATGTGTTAATATCCTCTTGTAAAGCGACACAGTCGCGTGGAGAACATATTACTCGAAAAAATTTGAGATCATCGGCGAACGATAGTTTGAACGACGAGAGGCACAAGCACAAATCGTTAACGAAGATGTTAAATAACAGCGGGCCCAATACGCTGCCTTGGGGTACTCCTGACGTGATGTTGAGCTGACGAGATCTTGATGAATTGACCACTACGTGCGCTGTGCGGCCGGAGAGACATGAAAAGAGCCACTTCGTTAGCCAGTCAGGATAGCCGATGCGTTTGAATTTGTCAATGATCAAAATGTGAGGAACTGTGTCCAATGCTTGAGCAAAATCGACAAACACCGCGTCCAATTGCCTTTCCAATTCAATCTCTCGTGACAGAGAGGTAACGTAGCACATCAAGTTTGTTGTTGTTGAGCGATGTTTCATGAAGCCGTGTTGATTATCAGAAATTAATGGTGCGGCTACAGTGTAGAGGACATTGTGCATCAGCTTCTCGAAAACTTTGCTCAAACAACACAGAATGGAAACACCACGATAATTTGTCAATCGTTTAATTTGTGTGACGAAACTGTGTTCGGGAGTGAAACGTTCTTTTGAAAACCCTAATTTTATTTTGTGAGTGAATAAAGTGAATTAAAATTCAAAATTAAGAAGCGAAGCAGACTAGATTTCTATCACGAAAATAGAATGGCAAATCCAGCTTCACTAGCACCTTTCCCACGACCAGAGCCAGCACCGGCTCCACAAGCGGTCGAAAGGTTCATAGAAATGGGTAGAATTCCGGATTTTTTTAAAAGATCTTAGATCGGTTAACGGAAACCCAACGGAATTACTGAATTGGATTTTGGATGTGGAAGGCATATTTAATAAGTACCGACACATACCCAAGGAATCGTTGAATAATGATCTAATTGAAAAAAGTGTCCGCAGACGCATCACTGGTGAAGCAGCAGATGTGCTGAACGCCAACAACGTGGCCTCAGATTGGGGCGAGATAAAATCCACCTTGTTACTCTACTACAGCGTCAAGAGGGAACTAAAAACTCTTGATTTTGAATTGACAACCATAAAGAAGGGTCAAAATAAATCTCTATTCATAAATTACAGCAGGGTGAATGAGCTGTTATCAGCGGTAATAGCCCAAGTGCAAACAGACGAAAAATATCGTCCCAATGCCGCAACGTATATTATGATCACTATGAGCCTGAAATGGTTGCTCAAAATGAGCCAGAGCCAGAGCCAAATCTAGGACCCTCAACCTCGAGACAAGAAAGCTCGGAGGATGTACCAAATGCTGAAACCGCAAACACGGCGCATTTTTTTAAATGGAAGACGAGTTGGTAAAAACCACTGAGAACAGCTATTGGTAGTTTTCCCTTTTTGATTGACACTGGAGCTAATGTCAACCTTATTTCTCCGAAATTGGCGTATGCATATGGAAAAACTAAGCCATACAACTTCAATGCAGAAAACATTACAAGCGCAAATGGTCATTTCAGTGCCACCTCGGCAATTAATATAAACTTTTTCGAACCAAAAATTGACTTTCAATCACAATTTTTGTTGCATAAGTTTCATCTTTTTTTCCATGGGATTATTGGAACTTGTATTCTGAAAGCACTCAATGCTGTGATTGATTTTTCAGCAGGCACTCTTACACTGCAAAAGGATGATTAAATGCTAGTAATACCAATTTGGCAGTATTGTCCTTTTTTTTGGATTGACCACATAAATCAGTCAGAAAAGGATTAGTTTGAATCCATCCTGAACGCTAACAAAGAAGTCTTTTATGAACCAGATTTCAAGTTGACATGTGCAACAAGAGTAGAGTGTTCAATAAATACTACTGATGACGTACCAGTACATCAAAAGGTCTACCCATATCCTGCCGCATATACTGAAGAGGTCAATAAACAAATTGAAAAACTTTTATCGGATGGTATCATCAAACCATCAAGATCCCCCTAGACATCACCAGTGTGGATTGTCCCAAAAAAGGCTGATGCCTCGGGAGTAAAACAATTCAGAATGGTTATTGATTACCGCAAAATTAATGAAAAAACTATATCTGATAGGTGTGCAATGCCTGAAATCAGATATGTGATTGGACAACTCAAAGGCCAAACATATTTTACAAAATAGGACTTAGCCTCTGGATTCCATCAAATCAGAATGAAAGAGAGCGATATTGAAAAAACTGCATTTTCCATCAATAATGGAAAATATGAGTTTACTAGAATGCTGTTCGGGTTGAAAAATGCGCTCGCGACATTTCAACGTGCCATTGATGACATCCTCAGAGAACGCATAGGAAAAATTTGCTATGCGTATATTGATGATGTTATCGTATTCGGTTGAACACTCGAAGAACATTTAAAAAATTAAACTATTTATACGGGAAACAATTCAAAATATTAACAGATCACCAACCTTTAACTTTTTCGCTATCACCTAAGAATACTAATGCTAAATTGAAAAGATGGAAGTCATGCTTAGAAGAGCATGACTATCAAATCGAATACAAGACTGGAAAAAGTAATGTCGTAGCTGATGCTTTGAGTCGAATAGTATGTTCCATGACAGGAACACAACACTCAGCAGAAAACAGTGACGATTTCTATATCATCTCTACTGAAGCACCATTGAATGTTTTTAGACATCAGAGCATCATAAAAAAAGGTAGAGAGAAAGTAGAAGTCACAACTCCATTTACGAATTTCAAACGAATTACTGTTTCTTTAAATGAAATTAATAATGTTTCTATTTAACAGGTTTAAAAGAAATATTTTGATCCAAGTAAGGTGAACGAATTATTAACGAAGGAAGAAATTATGGGCAAAGTGCAAGAAGCACATTTTGGCCAAAACAAATCGTTAAAAATTCGTTTCTCCCAGCGACTGTTGGAAGATATCGACAAAAACGATAGGCAATGGGATATCGTACGGGACACACACCACACATCGTGGTGCTGAGGAAAATAAACAACAGATTTTGAGGAAGTGCTACTTTCCAAAGATGCAGCAAAAAGATAAAAAAGATTTTGCTACGAACTGTCGTATTTGTCACGAATGAAAATATGACAGAAGCCCTATAAACTTCCCCATTCAAAAAATTTCTATCCCATCCGGTCCTTTTCAAATTGCCCATATTGATACAAGGAAAAAAACATTGCAAATGTAAACAAAAGTACCATAACCACAAATGAGACTCCTGACGTTACTGATACCGATGTGGACATGGACTTCACATATACAGAGACTGGATCAACCCATTTTCATTTATGAGCTTGGAAGTAGTAGAATATAATATCAATCGAAATATTATGTACATAATTTTAACATAAAAAAAACATAAGAACTCATATTGTTGACTTAGAGAGTAAATTCAATGAGGTAGAGAGAAACCAATTTTCAGAGATCATACTTAAAAAAATTGATGAAATTGCTAATTCACTGAAAAATATAATCCCTATTAAAAGACAGAAAATATGAAATGCTGTAGGTACAGTTTGGAAGTTTATTGCGGGATCACCCGATGCCAATGATTTAAAATTAATCAATTCAAGGATTAATGATCTAGTTTATAGTAACAAAAAACAGGTTAAAATCAATAGAGAAATGACATTACAATTAAAGGAGTCCGTCTACAAGGCTAAGCAGGCTATACAAATGTTTAAATCAAAATCGTCAGAATTATACTCCATAAACAATCTCTTAAATCTACACTCACTAGCAAAAAAAAAGCCCAGCAAAATTTTGCTTCCAAAAAACGCCTTGTTCAACCTTCTGTAACTTTGTCAATTATCAATATTTTTAGCTGAAAATTTGACAAAATTTTATGTTGATATGGTTTAAAATTTGAAGTTTTCATAACATATGTGAAAAAAGGCATACAATATCAGTTGGTTTGTGAAAACTACGTATACAGTATTATACAGTATTATTAGTAAAACTCGCCTCGGCTTTTTTGCACCGATATTTCAGCATGGTCAATATCGGGTGAAAAAGGAAAATACTCATGTTGGTGCGTTAACTTTGACGCCAGCTGTAGTCCAAACCACTTGATGGAAACAGTTAAAATGTTGTTCACATTATTTCCTATATTTTTTCAGGCTATTATGAAATTTTTAATAGGCTACCTTAATTTTTCACAGAAATACGGATTTTTTAAATTGGTATGTCCAAAAACGACATATGTTATGAAAAATTTAAAGTTATAAACCTTATAAACATGAAATTTTTGTCATATAAGGTCATGATGTTGTCAAATTTTCAGTCAAAAATATTGATAATTGATAAAGTTTTATAGAAGGTTGAACAAGGCGTTTTTTGGAAGCAAAATTTTGTTCGGCCTTTTTTTTGCTACTGACCGAAAAAATCAATAATATTATTGATACTATAATGCTAGCAATATTAGGGATCTTTATTGAAAAAAATTTAACTTAAAATGAAATAGAAATTTTTAGGAAGGATTAAGAAAGCCAAACTGTTACAATTCATTCGTCATCGGAAGCCGTTACATATGCAGAAAAATCAATAGCCACCAACCATCAGGAGATCATACTATTTATCAAGATGCCAATACTAGATTCAAGAATTTTCCGCAAGGTCCATGTTTACTCGATTTTCCAAAATCATCAACAAATCCATTTAACCAAGAAGTTTTATCTGATACATCCAACCGCAAAAATCACTGTCAAGACGTTAGAACCAACAATTTACCATGTCAAAGATACAGAGATAGCCAGTTCTACATGCATACCAAATTTACTGGACGGAAAACCAGCTGCCGGCGTCGGTGGTGTAGTGGTAAGCGTGACTGCTTCTTGACACCCCAGTGGGTCTGGGTTCAATCCCAGTCGACGTCGGTGGTTTTTCTGAGGCGAAAAAATCTGGTCACGTCTTCCTTCGGAAGGGAAGTAAAACCGTTGGTCCCGGCTCATATTCATGAGTCGTTAGGTAGGGTCCAGGTGGTGGAGTCGTCTTCCTGGCGTCGATGAATGTCACCATGTGAGGAAATAGGCCGACGTAAAATAAAAGTAAAAAAAAAACAGCTATCTGTAACTATACATCAAACCCTCTAGTACAAGATGTCTTAGCTGTTGACATGTACCACGTACTTATCAACACTGCAAAGAACTTCACATATCCATCCGATTGTGGTTCTGAGAGAAATCGTATTTAATTGATTGCTAAAATTGTACATTACTAATTAACAACGTTTCCTATACCAGTAGGAGTAGAAACATTGCTGGAAAACCTCTTCATTTGGCATCGGACGGCATATCCATCACTAAAAATGGTGATATACTAAACCTGAGTATGGAACACCTCCACGAGCTTCAAATAGAAACTCGAAAGGATATGCAATACCTTAGACTAAACAAGCTTGCATTTTCCACACTGGTCAATTTTTGGAGAAATAACCGTTCTTCTTATTATTATTATTTTTACTCTTTATTTATTCAAAATTTTACATTATTTTACATTCATATATTAACCTAGGTGATCCTGCTAAGAAATTAACATTTCAACCTTATATGCTATCATTTATATCTAATTGTGTTAATATTATTTTTACCTTGTCTATTCAGTATTTTTAACAGGGTTCCTTTTGCCTGTGTGTAAGAATAATTATTGATTTCTTAAAACTAGTTCTTATCTATAGAGAGAATTGATGCAATTGAAGACTGCAATGATTTTTGTCTAAAATTATGAATTATTTTGTTGGACATTCCTTCTACAGTCTCAACGTTTGAAATTCTATGTAATTCAATAGTACTGAACCAGGGTGGCAGCTTCAAAATCATTTTCAGAACTTTGTTCTGAATCCTTTGAAGTGCTTTTTTCCTAGTAGCACAACAACTAGACCATATTGGCACAGCATAAAGCATGGCCGGTCTAAAAATTTGTTTGAATATTAGAAGTTTGTTCTTCAAACAAAGTTTGGATTTTCTGTTTATAAGAGGATATAAACATTTTATATATTTATTACATTTGGCTTGAATGCCCTCAATGTGATCTTTAAAAGTTAATTTTTGATCAAGTATCAGTCCAAGATATTTTACTTGATTTGACCAAGAAATTGGAACTCCGTTCATAGTGACCATATGACTATTACTTGGTTTCAAAAATGCAGCTCTAGGCTGTGTGGAAATATTTTAAGTTGAGTTTTGGAAGCATTAGGAGAAATCATCCATTTCTGAAAATAATCTGTAAAAATGTCCAAGCTTTTTTGTAGCCTCCTGGATATAACACGAAGACTTTTTCCTTTAGCGGAAATGCCTGTGTCATCAGCAAAGCAAGATTTTTGACAGCCCTGAGGTAAATCAGGGAGATCTGAAGTGAAAATGTTATAAATATAATGATACCTTGAGGAACACCAGCTCTGACAGGCAATTGATCAGATTTAGAATTCTGATAATTTATTTGCAAAGTTCTATCAGTTAAGTAGTTTTGAACTAATTTCATTATATAAAGCAGAAAATTGAACTTTTTCAGTTTCGCAATCAAACCTTCATGCCAAACACTGTCGAATGCTTTTTCTATGTCTAGAAGAGCAACTCCAGTGGAGCAGCCTTCAGCTTTGTTTGAACGAATTAAATTTGTAACTCTCAAAAGTTGATGCGTAGTTGAATGCCCATGGCGAAATCCAAACTGTTCATCAACAAAAATCGAGTTTGTATTGATGTGAACCATCATTCTATTCAAAATTATTTTTTCACAAAGCTTACTTATTGAAGAAAGCAAACTGATTGGTCGGTAGCTAGAAGCTTCAGCCGGATTTTTGTCTAGCCGGAGATAGGTACGACTTTTGCATTTTTCCATTTATCCGGAAAGTTTACCAGATGAAAACATCTGTTAAATAGTTTTACCAAGAAAGACATAGTAATCTCGGGGAGTTTTTTGATTAGGATATAGAAAATTCCATCATCACCTGGTGCTTTCATATTTTGAAATTTTTTAGTTATAGTTTTTACTTCATCCAAATCAGTTCCCCAAGAATCATTAAAAATATTTTCTTGTGAGAAAATATTCAGACACTCCCTGGAAACTTGATCCTCAATAGGACTTGTAAGACCCAAACTGAAATTATGGGAGCTCTCAAACTGCTTAACAAGTTTTTGAGCTTTTTCCGCATTTGTGAGCAAAATTTTATCACCTTCCTTAAGCGCTGGTACAGGCTTTTGAGGTTTTTTCAATATTTTAGAGAGTTTCCAGAAAGGTTTGGAACTCGGATCTAATTTTGACACATTATTTTCAAAATGTTTGTTCCTCAGGGCAGAGAAGCGTTTTTTAATTTGTTTTTGTAAATCTCGCCATATGACTTTCATAGCGGGATCACGTGTTCTTTGATATTGACGCCTACGTACATTTTTCAGACAAATCAAGAGCTGAAGATCGTCATCAATTATAACTGAATCGAATTTAACCTCGCATTTTGGCACTGAAGCAGCTCTTGCTCTATTTATTGAGAAAGCCAGAGATTCAAGAGCATTGTTAATTTCATTTTTTGTTTGCAATGGAACATTAGGATCAAAGTTGTATTCCATAAATGTTCGATATTGATCCCAATTAGAAATGATTTCTTGAGGTATTGCAAATGTAACTGGAAGGTGATCAGAACCAAAGTCAGCATGGGTAACCAATTGACTACAAAGTTGACATGAATCAGTTAGGACCAAATCAATAGTTGAGGGATTTCTGGTTGAAGAAAAGCAAGTTGGGCTGTTTGGGTATTGAATAGTGTAGTAACCTGTGGAACAATGATCAAAAAGTATATTACCATTGGCATTGCTTTGCGAATTATTCCATGAGCGGTGTTTTGCATTGAAATCACCAATAACGAAGAATTTAGACCTATGACGGGTAAGTTTCTGGAAGTCACCCTTGAGCCAGTTCTTTTGCTGACCAGTGCATTGGAAAGGCAAATAGGCAGCTATAAAAGTAAATTGGCCAAATTTTCAAAAACTTTGGTTTCAAATGAAGAAAGAATGTGATGTTTGATACGCCTATGGACAGTGATGGCAACGCCACCACCAGCTCCATTAATGCGATCATTTCGGTAGACAAAATAATATGGATCTCTTTTGACCTTATGGGCAGGTTTGAGATAAGTCTCAGTTATAACAGCAATATGCACATTATGAACTCTTAAAAAATTAAATAGCTCATCCTCGTTATCTCTGATGGATCGAGCATTCAAAATGTTTAATGACTTAAAATCCATTACTGAACTTCAATGTCATGACAATATTATTGGCAAATTTAATACCAGTTTGGATAGCTTCAAACATGGAATTAGTTTTTAGCATATCGGTTATCATGTCGATTAACGATTGGTGTAAAAATTCTAATGTAGGAGCGGATATGTTACCTAAATCAAATTCATCAGAAGTCCCGTGGAAATTTTGGTTTTGGTTTCTACCCGCTGCAACGGCAGCGTAGGTAGGTCCATTTACATGTTGAACATTGTTAACATCACGGTTAGGAAAGAATGTAGGGTGTGCATATTGAACCATGTTGGTGCCTGCAGGTATCGAAATAGTATTTGCTCCTCGTTGAGCGTTTGAAGTTACAGTTGCGGATGGAAAAACCTGTCCGCTGTTTCTACCGACGATTTGGTAGGAATTTGTTCTTTGCTGATCGTTGTTAACAGCTGCAGAATGGGTAGTAGCTGGTCGGGAACGTATATTGTTTCCTACCTGGCGTTTAGTGCGCGACTGCAAAATTGCTTTGCGAGTCTTGCACTCCCAATAATTTGATTTATGGTTTTCACCACAATTTGAGCATTTGAATTTTTGAGGATCTTCCTTCACAGGACAGTCGTCCTTAGCGTGCGAGGAATCCCCACAATTCATGCATTTACCAATCATTTGGCAATGCTTTGTTCCGTGACCCCATCCCTGGCCCTTACGGCACTGGGTGAGGCTTTGAAAATTTGCTCCAGTCTTCCTGAAATGTTCCCACTTCACTCGGACATGGAGCAAAAGGCTTGCTTTTTCTAAAGCCTTAAGGTCATTAAGTTCACTTGACTTGAAGTGAATCAAGTAGAGATCGTTTGAAATCCCTTTGCGAGAATCGCCAGGCCGGGATTTCATTTTCATCTTAATTACTTGGACTGGGCTAATTCCAAGTAATTTTATTAACTCGTTTTTTATTTCATCGAGAGATTCACCACTGGGCAGTCCTTTCAAGACAACCTTGAAAAGACGCTCAGCTTTGGTGTCGTAAGTGAAGAAATTGTGGTTCTTCTGAGTAAGATACTCAAGAAGACGTTTGAATCCGTCCAAGGTTTCTGCATGCAAACGGCATTCACCTCGTCTGGAAATTTGAAGGGAATATTTCACACCTTCAACAAATGTTAAGATTTCCTTGCGAAAAGCATGGAAATCCGAAATTGTCACCACAATAGGGGGAACTTTTTCCTTTCTCAATCGAAAAAGTTTTTTCAAATTTTGATTAGATGATGGATCACTCTCATCATCTGTGAGCATATCAAATTGATTACTCACATCAATTTGATTTGCAGGCGAATCAATACATTGCCCTTTTCGTTTGCGCTTATTTGCCATAGTGGCAGAGTAATTTGCTCCAAATCGATGTCCAAGCAGATAACTATAAGAATCCGAGGGACCGAAGAGGAATTTTCCAATGCGATTTCCAAGCCGGGTTACCCGAAGGGCCTAACAAGGATCGAAAAGGAATAAGAGGAAATCTAAAAATTGTAGGTATTATTTAGCACTGAAAAGTGCTGTTTAAGATTTGGTGTAGCGTTAGGTAGCAATAGCACTTTCTTTAGCAAATAGAAAATAGAACCGCACGGCATGAGAGCACAATGCAGACTGTTCTTCTTATTATAATTGGTATCGCTATTCTCTGTAGTATTTTATTCAACAGATCAACAAAAATAAAGTTACAGACAAACAAAGCAAAACCAATACCGGACATCAAGGATCATGGGAAAACGGAGACCAAGAACAAAATTGACAACTTCAGAAAACTTACATGATGATGATGAAGATGATGATGATGGTCCCGCCACTTACCCCTACAAAGGTTTGAGCTAGACGATTTATCCATTAGATAATTTATTTAAAAGCAATTCAACCAGTTATGCAAAAAACGAACTGATTTCATCTACAGATGTAAACTTCTTCAAAAACAGTTAATTTGCTTTTATCGATATAATTGTGAAAAAGCTATTGATGTCAACCACAAATGTTCGCAAGTATTCCCAGCGATCAGGAAATCCTATTACAATTCAAATCACAGAATCCCGTATAAGGACATTATCAAGAGACAAGCCAATATCCGATCCTGCCCGCTACAGAGCCAATGCAGTTCTAACACTAATGGAGCCGCCAGCTTAGTTTTGGGCTGACAAAGGATATCCCCAACCAGGGAAGTCGAGAAAATTTCCAAACCGAAAAAATCCTGGACCGGCCCTAGTCAAACTTTTACTTTTAACCACAACAAAATTGGTAAGGAATTCCCCGACAATCAGCCAGACAACCCACTACTATTTCATGGTTTCTTCTCAAGCATAAGAGGCCAATTTTTTTTTCATAAATTCAAAAAGAAGTCCTTTATACCTGTATACCGCGCGCGAGGCTCAAACTTTTGTAGACTACTTTCTTTATTTTTTTTTTAACTTCAACAACATGAAAAAAATTCCATCATCATCACCGTGACGAACAAAATAGTTAGTAGTGTTGATAAAAGTGAGAAAAAAAAGTATGAAAAAAGAAAATATCCACTCATTGTAGTCCGTTTGTAAAGAACTTCGTTAAAATACAATCTTCATTTTTAAAAACAAAAAAAAAGTAACATAACCGTACAAGAAATAGTCCATACAAAGTAATCCGTTTTATAATAGTAAAACATCGTCAGTTACAATCTTCATAAATGATAAAAAAATTTACTTACTGTTTAGCATACAGTTTTAACGTGTGAAATACATAGTCTTTTAAATTCTGAAAGTGTTGGCGCACGTTTAATGTTTCTTGGCATCAAATTGAAAACACTTATTCCTTTAAAATATAATGAATTTTGTGAAGCACATGTCAAGAAATTCGGTGTTCTTATTTCATCCGCGTTTTAGTATTTTACCTATGAATATCACTTCCTCTTTCAATTCGATCACACAAATATCGAGGCAGCAAACCATTAACTACTTTAAAAATGAACACCATAGTCAAATATATAATTCTCTGCTTCACCGATAACCATTGCAACGCGTGTAACATAAAAGTCGAGGAAGTGAATTTGTTACATCTTAAAATCAAACGCATTATTTTATTCTGCAAACGCTGTAGCCTCAGTATTTGTGCTTGATTGGCCAAAAATAAAATGGAAGGACAAAAGTCCACTTACAATAGCGGCTATTATGCCCCTGGAGGATCATCATTAAGGAGGGGCGAGTTAAAGACGTCGCTACCTGGACTTGGTAGCATTCCAACGACGGTACCATTCCAACGACGGATCATCGAACTTGGGACCCATCGTGTGAGTTGCTGAGTATGCAGATCGATTGTGTGAGGTGAACTGTAGCATAATTGAAGGTAATAAAATTAGTCTGAGTTGAAAAGTAGAGTAGTGTAGTCGTAGTTATTTTTTAAAAAGAACCCCCGGTCTACAGAAAGTTAACTCGCGCTATGCCGACGCTGCTGCTACCGACGAGCCCGACGACACCATCATCACCATCATCATTGCTCACAAGGGAATGATGACAGCGTGCGATGCAGTGGCTCCAGATTCTTCGTGAATGTTCTTTTTCTTGTCAATAGTGGAGGTTAGTGGAGCAAATTGAATCAGTATGTTTTGACCAAGCTGACGGTCAAGTAGTAAATAAGTAGTCTGAGCTGGCTTAAGCTCAATAGGAATAAAGGCTTGTAAAAGCAACTACCGTCTTCTTTCTTTGCGAGGAAAGAACCTTCCCGTTGAGACAATCAGGCGCCTCAACAGCTGGTCCATCCTCAATTGGCAGTAGATTAGACCTCACACTTTGATCGAATTCATTATCGTTGGATTGCACATGGAATGTGATTCAAAATCCCCACGGTAGTGATCACTTGCCCATAAAAAAAATTGATTGCCACCGGGTTTAATCCGTCGGAATCTATCAACGTCGCGTATGATCTTACCCGTTACATCGATTGGACAACGTTCAGGACAGCAGTAGATGAAGCCGTAACGACGATAGAAGAGCTTCCACCGCTGGAGGAATATAACTTCCTCTCCAACCTGATCTTAGACAGCGCGCTTCAAGCTCAAACTCGACCAGTTTCAGAGACGTCATTTCGCAGGAAACCTCCTTCTCCATGGTGGGATCAGCAATGCACCGAGGTTTACCGTAAAAAGTCCGACGCGTTTAAAGTTTTCTGTAGACATTGAACACTTGAGCACTTCGAAGTACACATGACTCTCGAACGCGAACTTAAGAGCCTCATCAAGGCCAAGAAACGCGGATACTGGCGAAGATTCGTGGACGGGCTATCGCGCGAGACGTCGATGAGTACTCTTTGGAACACGGCGCGAAGATTGCGTAACCGAACTACGAACAACGAGAGCGAAGAATACTCGGACCTATGGATCCTCAAGTTCACGCGAAAAGTTTGTCCAGATTCTGTGCCGGCAGGATTATTCCTCACGAAACCACGAATTCGATAGATGCGATCAGCCAACCTTTTTCAATGGTAGAACTCTCTCTCGCACTCCTTTCGTGTGGCAATAGGGCTCCAGGGGCTGATAGGATCAAGTTCAACTTGCTTAAGAACCTCCAAGATGTCACTAAGAGGCGCATGTTGAACTTGTTTAATCAGTTTCTGGAACTAAAAATTGTACCGGATGATTGGAGAAGGGTGAGAGTTATTGCTATTCGAAAACCTGGTAAGCCCGCGTCCGACCACAACTCCTATAGACCCATTGCGATGTTATCTTGAATTCGGAAGTTGTTGGAAAAGTTGATCCTCTTCCGTCTGGACAAATGAGTTGGATGAACAATCTGCTTTCAGATACTCAATATGGTTTCCGTAGGGGTAAGGGAACGACTGTCTCGCGTTGCTTTCCACAGATATTCAGTTAGATTTTGCTGAAAAAGAGCAAATGGCTTCTGTATTCTTGGATATCAAAGGGGCTTTTGATTCAGTATCTGTTGAAGTTCTTTCAGATAAACTCCACGCTTGTGGCATTTATTAAAAAATGAATATTTTTTTGTACAATTTGCTGTCAGAGAAACATATGAGCTACTCTCATGGAAACTCCACAGTTTCCCGATTTAGCTACATGGGTCTCCCCAAGGGATCATGTTTTAGCCCTCTTTTGTATAATTTTTACGTCAAAGACATTGACGGTTGTCTAAATGACAACTGTACGTTGAGACAACTTGCAGATGACGACGTAGTGTTTGCCACGGGACCCGATGGGGTCGATCTGCAAGGACCCTTACAGGATACCTTAGACAATTTGTCTACTTGAGCTCTCGAGCTAGGTATCGAATTCTCTACGGAGAAAATTGAGTTGGTAGTTTTTTCTAGGAAGCATAAACCTGCACAACCGAAGCTTCAAATTTGGGGTACACTGATAACTCATTCCATGTCCTTTAAATATCTTGGGGTCTGGTTCGATTCAAAGTGCAACTGGAGGATCCCACATTGAATATCTGAAGCGAAAGTGCCAACAAAGGATCAATTTTCTTCGAACAATTACCGGGACCTGGTGGGGAGCGCATCCACAAGATCTTCTAACGTTCTACCGGACAACGATTTTGTCGGTTATCCAATACGGTAGTTTTTGTTGTCAGTCGGCGGCTCGGTGGCAGATCAGAAAACTGGAATGTATTCAGTATCGGTGTCTTCGTATCGCGTTAGGTTGCATGCACTCGACTCACACCATGAGTCATGAAGTGCTGGCTGGCATGTTGCCACTCTCGGATCGGTTTACAGAGTTATCTCTCTGGCTCCTCACCAGGTGTGAAATTATGAACCCCCAGGTAATCGAAAACTTTGAGAAGCTTCTCGAGTGGAATCCTCAAACTCGCTTCATGACTTTGTACCATTTGCACATAACACAGGATGTCAGTCATTCTCCGAATATTTTCAATCGTGTTTACTTCTCTGACTTCGACAACTCGGTTTATTTTGAATTATCCATGTAGCAAGAGCTTCATGGAATCTCCGAGCATCATCGTCCTATGATTGCTCCGGTAATATTTGCTGTTTGGCCAAGTTGATTTCACTAAATCGTTCTTCACTGACGGATCTCTGATAGAGGAGTCAGCACGCTTTGGTATATTAAATGAAATTTATAGCGCCAATCGTAAACTTCAAGCTTTTTGTTACCTTGTTGTATGTGTCGCTGAATTTGCGACAATGCACTTTACGCTATAAATTGTTGCCTCACTAGCACAGGATCAGTATTTCATTTTCACGGATAGTCTCAGTTCTATAGAGGCTATTCGCTCATTGAGGCCAGTAAAGCACTCCTCGTATTTTCTCATGAAAATGCAGGAGCTTCTAAGTGCTTTATCTTCGCGTTATTTTATCATCACCTCTGTATGGGTCCCATCTCATTGTTCAATTCAGGGCAATGAGAGAGCGGATTCGCTTGTAAAGGGGGGCGCTATAGAAGGTGAAATCTATGATCGACAAATCGCCTTCAATGATTTTTTTTCTATTTTTTAGTATAAATGGAGTAAAGGAGATTTGGGGCGATGGCAATATTCTATCATCCCAAAGGTGTCGAAGAAGTCATAGTTTAGGGGGATGGATGTGGGTTGTGACCATACCATGCTGGAGGTGGCTGGGTTCGATTTCCGGTCTGGTCTAGGAATTTTTCGTTAAGGAAAATTTCTCGACTCCCTGGGCATAGCGTATGATTGTACTTGCCACACAATCATACTAATGCAAAAATGGTACTCGGCATCGTAAGCTCTCAATTAATAACTGTGGAAGTACATTTAGAACACTAAGTTGAGAGCAAGCAATAAGCTAATTGTGAAAGCAATAAGCTTGAAATGCTAAAGAAGAAGAAGAAGAAGAAGAAGAAAAAGATGTGGGTTGAGACTTCATTCGTGTGATATCTTACCTCATGTCCAATCATTTTTCTTTCAACGCTCATTTATACCGAGTTGGGCTGAGCGACAGCAATCTCTTTGAATGTGGACAGGTTACCAGGACGCAGATCACATTATTTCGTCATAAGCTGAACATCGTGGAGTCAGATCTCAGCTTTTTAATTCCCTTCGGGCTCGAGGTAGACAGAGGTAGACAACCCAATGTAAAGGGTGTCCACGATGAAATTGCCACACACAAAATTGATTCGCAAAATTCGAGTTTTCATCCGATTGCCATCAAATTTTCAGGGATTGAGAAATAACTATTAAACTTCATATTACCATTTTACTCGTATTTTATTTACAGTCCATACGCAAATGCCCGCACCTTGGCCTTAACCCCGTCCATAAGATTCTGCACAACCTGTGAATCAACCGTCTTTTGCATGTAAAACCATACTTTCTTCAGTTCCTCGACTGTCTTCACTACCTTAGGTCGTTTAAGAAGGTGCTGCTTCATAATCGCCCAGTACTTCTCGATGGGGTGGAGCTCCGGAGTGTTGGGAGGGTTGAACATTTTCGGCACGAAATTGACCTTATTGTCCGCATACCACTTCAGCACGTCCTTGGAGTAGTGGCATTAGGCCAAATCCGGCCAGAAGATTTTTGGGACGTTGTGGACCTTCAGGAGAGGAAGCAGTCGCTTCTGGAGGCACTCTTTTATGTACACCTGTCCGTTCATCGTGTCCTGGGTCACGAAAGGTGCACTCCGCTTCCCGCACGTGCAGATGGCTTGCCAAACCAGGAATTTCTTCGCAAATTTGGACATCTTCTGAGTGCGGACATGCTCCGGAACGCTGAACTTATCCTTGGCCGTGAAAAACAGGTTGCCGGGGATCTGTTTGAAGTCAGCCTTCACATATGTTTCGTCGTCCATGATGCAGCATTCAACTTTCGTCAGCATGTTGAGGTACAACTTCCTGGCACGGGTTTTGGCGGACTTGTTCTGCTTCTCGTCGCGATTAGGGGGCTTTTGTACCTTGAACGTTCGAAGCCCAGCCTTAGTTTTGGCCTTCTGGACAAAACTTCGGCTTAGGTGCAGCTTCTTAGCCACATCCCGAACGGAGGCGTTCGGATTTCGGTTGAAGGCCCCAACTACGCGGTTGTGATTTTTGGTGTTGTACGGAATACTTTTTCCTTCACTTCTGGGCTTCCGATTGGTGGTCAACCGTTCCTCGAACCGCTTAATCACTCGTGACACCGTGGAATTCGCGATTCCCAACGTTTTAGCGATGGAACGATGCGAGAGATCCTTGTTCTCGTGATGAATGCGCAAGATTTTATCACGCACGAGCTGTTCTTTCGACTCCATTTCCGCGAGTTTTGATTACAGGACTTAAACACTTGCAGGATGTAAATAATGCACTATGAACTAAATCCACCCAAATTTTCATTAAATTCTACCCAACGGTTAAAAAGTTAGAGCAATTTCATAGTGTGGCAATTTCATCGTGGACACCCTTTAAGATTTTTGGTTTACGCGACTTCGTGTTTTATTAAACCCATTTTTTTTTTTTTTATTAACAATAAAAATAAATTTTTTTTAGTTTAACCTTTAATTTTTAATAAAAAAAAAAAATTTTTTTTTTTTTTATTTTTTTTTTTTTTTTTTCTTTCCCAAATAAAACATCAAAAGAAAACCAAAAGTTGTTATAAGTTTTTAGCCAATTCTGAATCTAGAATAAACGTGCTTTGTAAACCATACTTCTAATTCCCGCCCATCTTCCCATCCGCTCAATTGTTATTCCTATTAACCTCGAGATGGCCGCGAGTAATCGGTTATATCCCCTTAACGTTAGTTTTAAGATAATTGATGTATTAGGTGCGCAACTCGAATGTTGTACATCTCAAGCGTCATAAACCAAGCTCAGACATATGGTAAACAAACCGCTTTGCCAAATCAGTGATTTTGGTTTAGTGCTATATATTTTGTTTGTTTGAAGATGTCTGATTTCGTGCCAAATAATCGTCATTTGCAGGAAGTGTTGAGCTCCAAAAAGTTTACGGTGATGCTGCTCTGAGTGAAACAACGTGTCGTGATTGGTTTCGTCGCTTCAAAAACGGTGATTTCAGTGTTGATGATCGTCCGCGTGAAGGAAGGCTAAAAAAACATCGAAGACTCTGAATTGGAGGCATTGCTCGATGAGGATCCGTGTCAAACGCAAGAAGAGCTTGGTTTAGGATTAGGAGTTTCCCGCCAAGCCGTTTCTAAGCGATTGCATGCGTTGGGAATGATTCAAAAGCAAGGAACTTGGGTTCCTTACGATTTGAAGCCAAGAGATGTTGAACGTCGTTTTTTCGTCTGTGAACAACTGCTCCAGCGACAAAAAGGAAGAGATTTCTACATCGCATTGTGACGGGTGACAAAAAATGGATTCATTACAATAACCCAAAACGGAAACATTCATGGGGCCTGCCCGGGCATGCTTCAACATCGTCGCCTAGGCCGAATATTCACGCTGCGAAGGTTATGCTGTGTATTTGGTGGGACCAAGTTGGTGTTATTTATTATGAGCTGTTGAAACCAAACGAAACCATTACCGGGGAACAGTATCGAACTCAATTGATGCGATTGAGCCGAGCACTGCACGAAAAACGGCCACAATACGAGCACAGACACGAAAAAGTGATTCTTCAGCATGACAACGCTCGACCTCACGTTGCGAAACCCGTGAAAACCTACTTGGAAAAGCTCAAATGGGAAGTCCTACCCCACCCGCCTTATTCTCCTGATATTGCACCGTCCGATTATTACTTGTTCCGTTCGATGGCACATGGTCTCACTGGTCAGCAATTCCACTCATATGATGACATCTCAAAATGGCTTGATTCTTGGATAGCATCAAAAGACGAACAGTTCTATCGAAATGGTATTCACGTTCTACCAGAAAGATGGGAAAAAGTCGTAGCTAGTGATAGGGAATACTTTGAATAATTCGTTTGTAACCTTTGTTTTCAAAATAAAGTTCCTTTTTCACCAAAAAAACAGCGAGAACTTAGTTGCGCACCTAATATATGAATATGAAAACTTGGCTCTGTAAATTTCATTCTCAATCGAATCAAATAAAAGATTTATAAAAAAAAATGCTTTGAAGTTAGCAACATGCACTCCCAAGCATGTTTGGAAGTGTGTTCAATTACTTCAAAAGTTGTCTTGACGTAATAAATGTGGAATTGATGGATATGAATGAACCAATGGAGTAGCAAGTCTCAGATCAGCTCATCAGTTTTTAGGTTCTGAGCCTATTTGTGGTTTATCTGCTACTTCTCTTAGAAAGGAGCTGAAAGCCTCGGAATCTTTGAAAGAATGATGTATGATGTATGATGTATGATATGTACTACCACCCATTGTAGCACGGAAACTAAGTCCGACAGCAATGGGCTCTCCTCTCTGTTAGACTTGATCAAGCATTAATAACCAATGATTATCCCAATCATGCCATTGTATGAAGGGCCAAAAACGGGTTGGGTGGATCGATAGGCAACATTAGTTATACGTTTCCACAGGGATATAAAGAATATCCTTCCAACAACAAGATTGAACAATTGGTCAATGGCCAATGGGCGGGAAGAAGAGCCCGCCCTCTATTCACAAACTGTTAGCAATGGGGAGTTGGCATTCTAACTCTCCCCACCCAGAGTGCTTTAATCGGGTGTCCTGATGGCTACTTTCATTGCCATGAAATATTAATATAATAGTGTATATATTTATGTAAATGAAAAATACTACATGCATTTGTATCTATTATACATGATCTTCATTTGGTTGATCCTGAAATGCAAGTGTCAAAGTGTAGGGTTCTGTGGTTCCGCGCTGAAGTACGTTTTCGTTCGTTTTCAGCGATAGCAGCAATTTACCAAAATCTTGATTTGAGATATCTAAAAAATTTTGTTAAATCTATAGAAATTTTACAAAACTAACATTTACTGTTGCCATGGCCACTATTTGCTGCTTGATGCTGATTTTATAATGGTAATTACTCCTGAGATTGGAAAATAGGGTAGATTTAATTGAAAGGGAGTTAAAGAAAAATGTACATGAAAAAACAATAAGTAATGTTTAAATCATCTACTATATGAAGTAAAATCAATAAAACAATATTATCAAATATAATGATACACTACCCAAATGGCACACAGCACTGCATGTATCAGATCAGCTCAGATTTGATAAAATGTCTTTTTGCAAAACCGTTAATGAAAAATACATTCAGTAATAAGTGCAAAAGCCTACCACAGATTCCTTTGCAGCTTCTTGTATTCAAGGCACTATATACTTCTAAATCATAAGAGAAGAAATAAGGATCAAAATAATAATTGGACATAAAAAACATAATAATTAATACATTACAATTTAGTGTGTTATTACACTGAAAATTAATTTTAGTTTATATTACGAAATCGAAGGTAGAAATTACGAATCTCTTCGTTGATTTCTGCAACTAATTTGTACTTTTAATTAATCTTCCTTCGTAGTCAATGACACACACGCAACTGTCGAAAGCACGAAACATTTGTTGATACAGAAAGAACATTCGTGCATTTTACGAAGGCAATACAAAGAGCTACGAATATTTTGTTACAAATTAAAAAAAACGACTCTCTGGTAGTTGCATGAATGACTGACAGATCTATATCGACTGGAAAGCGAAAACCACGTGAATTTATCCAGCCTTTTTTATTAATTTTTCTGACATGGGATGCGATCCTGTGTTTTTGGGAAGAGGTGTTACTGAATCTGTGGTTGGTCTCACTAGGCCATAATGACTCTTGCTTTAATTTTAGTCTTGGGATGGATAAATGTTTGCCACCCATTCCATCAGCAGCACCATCATGCATGAGTACGATAAAAGAGAATTAGCGATTGGCTGATCTTCACGAAGTTCATTTCGTGAAACATACAGAAAGGTATATAGATAGCATTTCACCAGCTAAAAAGCAATATGAATGTTTTCATACAATATACGAGACATTTGTTCTATGTACAAAATTCATGTTTACGAAAGGAGTGAAAGCTAACTTACGAGAATAAGTTTTCAGTGTAGACACCAAATTGACGTTTAAGAAACATGTCGCTTTTATTACCTCCAATGCCTCCAGGACAATTGGTTTCATAATTCGAATTGCAAAAAAACTTCAAAAACATTTAAAGTTTAAAATCACTGTACTGTTCGATAGCAAGGTCAGTATTAGAATACTCATCTGTCGTCTAGGCACCGAACTATCAGAATAACATATTACTTATCGAGGCGATTCAGCGCAAATTTCTGTTCTTCGCTGAATTTATAGGTCTAGAGTTACTGAGCTTACGTCGTGATGTTTCAAAAACGCTCTTTCTTTGTAACCTTCAATCGAAAATTGATTTTCGTCGACTGTTGTCGCTCCTCAACATAAATACATGGTGCTCGAACAATTTATGGGCGTAACGAACCATTTTCAAGTATGTGTCCATGCTTTAACGGCATGGACGATGTACCTCCACAAAATAACACAAGTGAGATTTTTGTTTTACTCAAGTTAGTCTTAGTATGTTTAGCTCATTAAGAAGATTTAAGCAATAATTAGATCATTTGGATGCTAGTAATTTTCTGTTGATACGAAAAAAGGAGGAGGTTTTTTGCGCCCATTTGAGAAAGAGCTCAAAGCAGCAGCTCTTACAGATAAAGATAAAGATAAAGATAAAGATAAAGATAAAGATAAAGATAAAGATAAAGATAAAGATAAAGATAAAGATAAAGATAAAGATAAAGATAAAGATAAAGATAAAGATAAAGATAAAGATAAAGATAAAGATAAAGATAAAGATAAAGATAAAGATAAAGATAAAGATAAAGATAAAGATAAAGATAAAGATAAAGATAAAGATAAAGATAAAGATAAAGATAAAGATAAAGATAAAGATAAAGATAAAGATAAAGATAAAGATAAAGATAAAGATAAAGATAAAGATAAAGATAAAGATAAAGATAAAGATAAAGATAAAGATAAAGATAAAGATAAAGATAAAGATAAAGATAAAGATAAAGATAAAGATAAAGATAAAGATAAAGATAAAAGATAAAGATAAAGATAAAGATAAAGATAAAGATAAAGATAAAGATAAAGATAAAGATAAAGATAAAGATAAAGATAAAGATAAAGATAAAGATAAAGATAAAGATAAAGATAAAGATAAAGATAAAGATAAAGATAAAGATAAAGATAAAGATAAAGATAAAGATAAAGATAAAGATAAAGATAAAGATAAAGATAAAGATAAAGATAAAGATAAAGATAAAGATAAAGATAAAGATAAAGATAAAGATAAAGATAAAGATAAAGATAAAGATAAAGATAAAGATAAAGATAAAGATAAAGATAAAGATAAAGATAAAGATAAAGATAAAGATAAAGATAAAGATAAAGATAAAGATAAAGATAAAGATAAAGATAAAGATAAAGATAAAGATAAAGATAAAGATAAAGATAAAGATAAAGATAAAGATAAAGATAAAGATAAAGATAAAGATAAAGATAAAGATAAAGATAAAGATAAAGATAAAGATAAAGATAAAGATAAAGATAAAGATAAAGATAAAGATAAAGATAAAGATAAAGATAAAGATAAAGATAAAGATAAAGATAAAGATAAAGATAAAGATAAAGATAAAGATAAAGATAAAGATAAAGATAAAGATAAAGATAAAGATAAAGATAAAGATAAAGATAAAGATAAAGATAAAGATAAAGATAAAGATAAAGATAAAGATAAAGATAAAGATAAAGATAAAGATAAAGATAAAGATAAAGATAAAGATAAAGATAAAGATAAAGATAAAGATAAAGATAAAGATAAAGATAAAGATAAAGATAAAGATAAAGATAAAGATAAAGATAAAGATAAAGATAAAGATAAAGATAAAGATAAAGATAAAGATAAAGATAAAGATAAAGATAAAGATAAAGATAAAGATAAAGATAAAGATAAAGATAAAGATAAAGATAAAGATAAAGATAAAGATAAAGATAAAGATAAAGATAAAGATAAAGATAAAGATAAAGATAAAGATAAAGATAAAGATAAAGATAAAGATAAAGATAAAGATAAAGATAAAGATAAAGATAAAGATAAAGATAAAGATAAAGATAAAGATAAAGATAAAGATAAAGATAAAGATAAAGATAAAGATAAAGATAAAGATAAAGATAAAGATAAAGATAAAGATAAAGATAAAGATAAAGATAAAGATAAAGATAAAGATAAAGATAAAGATAAAGATAAAGATAAAGATAAAGATAAAGATAAAGATAAAGATAAAGATAAAGATAAAGATAAAGATAAAGATAAAGATAAAGATAAAGATAAAGATAAAGATAAAGATAAAGATAAAGATAAAGATAAAGATAAAGATAAAGATAAAGATAAAGATAAAGATAAAGATAAAGATAAATAAAGATAAAGATAAAGATAAAGATAAAGATAAAGATAAAGATAAATAGAGATAAAGATAAAGATAAAGATAAAGATAGATAAAGATAAAGATAAAAATAAAGATAAAGATATAGATAAAGATAAAGATTAAGATAAAGATTAAAGATCATCCATGGATACCAAGATAAATTTGTAAAATAATTTAAAATAAATTTTTTTCTCGTGGCTATGATACATTATCTAGGCTTTCAAGTTCATGGTGGATGTGGGAGTCCGTATACAATTGCAACAGGACCACATATGCAGACATATAAAAACAAATGAAATTAATATCATTTTATATAATAATATCCATTCACTACATTTTATAAGTCATTTTCAGCTTCTCATACATGCATCCTTGTCAGTTATAGCTCATCTAACCTACGTTATTTATTTGAAACGATAGGAAGGTTTTTAATGCTTTTTTTTAGAAAAGATCATATTCGAAAAATTCTACTTTAAAAAAGCTCTTTCCTTCTTCATCAAAAATTTATATTAATTCAAAACCTAACAGTTTACAATCATTCATTTCCTATTTCACAGACATAAAGAACCATTTATGGGTCCAGGTGAACAAGAGCTATCGGAAAATTCATTTGTTTTATTTTTTTTATTTTAATTTTATTAAGATTCAGTTTTTGGATTCATACTCATTTGAAATTTATTTCGCCTTATTATTAACTGTTTTCAGTTTTTCCAATATTATAATGATATTAATACACATCTTATTTTTATTTTCAGTAACATATCAGTAGATGTCAAATATATCTTTTACCTACGTTTATTATGTTCTCTGACAATAATTGTGAAAACAAATTCTAATCTTAGTAGATCTTAATCCAATAGAAACTGCAACAGTGGAAGTCTTTCGATGAGTGGATGGTCAGCTTAGTTATGGATATATGTATTCTTCTATATTTTGCTGGCCTGCTGATATTGTTATTTTATATTATAACGTCAGTTTATTATTTTATGTTATGATATTAAGTGATGTGACATAATTGCATCTCAATTCATTTAATTAAAATCACTATTTCCGATGAGACTCACTACAAAAAACAATATTGCAAGGAAACGGAACAGCACATCGAAATTTTCGGTTTACTATTCTATTGCTATATAATTGGGCTTGAAATTGTGAGTTGACAACTTCGAAGGAGGATGCAACCGACCTCTTGTCCTCACAAGTTCCTACCTCACGCCTCCATGAGTCATATGATCACAAAAAACTGCTAGAGAGAGATGCTGGTTGGCGTAGCCAGGGCAATATTGTCATTTTGACAATAGCAAAGTGAAGGGGTGCGACTGAAGATCGTGTACCTTTTAATCATATTGTATATTTTCCATTCTCATTTTATTAATAATTTCAGCACGCTTCGGAATCATCTTTGCATTCCAAAACCATGTTAGAGCCTGGAACAACATTACAGGCATCAAAGGCTCAATTTAACATAACATTTAATTTAAAATTGCACTTCTGAACTTGAACATAAAAGACTGGCATGTGCTTATTAGCAATGTTAGATATCATTTTAATATTGTGTTTAGTGGTACTATGGTAAGAAAAGCCATTTATTTCAGAAATCATCAAACCGGACACTTCTTTTCCTGACAAACCGGAAAAAAAAGTTTGAAATTTGAATAAATTAGCCATTGTGTCTATAATGATATCTTAATCTTTTGTGTATAAAATAAACTAAATATTAAACAATATATAACGGGGAACGGGAGGGACCATCAGGGAATCATCATCATCATCATCATCATCATCATCATCATCATCATCATCATCATCATCATCATCATCATCATCATCATCATCATCATCATCATCATCATCATCATCATCATCATCATCATCATCATCATCATCATCATCATCATCATCATCATCATCATCATCATCATCATCATCATCATCATCATCATCATCATCATCATCATCATCATCATCATCATCATCATCATCATCATCATCATCATCATCATCATCATCATCATCATCATCATCATCATCATCATCATCATCATCATCATCATCATCATCATCATCATCATCATCATCATCATCATCATCATCATCATCATCATCATCATCATCATCATCATCATCATCATCATCATCATCATCATCATCATCATCATCATCATCATCATCATCATCATCATCATCATCATCATCATCATCATCATCATCATCATCATCATCATCATCATCATCATCATCATCATCATCATCATCATCATCATCATCATCATCATCATCATCATCATCATCATCATCATCATCATCATCATCATCATCATCATCATCATCATCATCATCATCATCATCATCATCATCATCATCATCATCATCATCATCATCATCATCATCATCATCATCATCATCATCATCATCATCATCATCATCATCATCATCATCATCATCATCATCATCATCATCATCATCATCATCATCATCATCATCATCATCATCATCATCATCATCATCATCATCATCATCATCATCATCATCATCATCATCATCATCATCATCATCATCATCATCATCATCATCATCATCATCATCATCATCATCATCATCATCATCATCATCATCATCATCATCATCATCATCATCATCATCATCATCATCATCATCATCATCATCATCATCATCATCATCATCATCATCATCATCATCATCATCATCATCATCATCATCATCATCATCATCATCATCATCATCATCATCATCATCATCATCATCATCATCATCATCATCATCATCATCATCATCATCATCATCATCATCATCATCATCATCATCATCATCATCATCATCATCATCATCATCATCATCATCATCATCATCATCATCATCATCATCATCATCATCATCATCATCATCATCATCATCATCATCATCATCATCATCATCATCATCATCATCATCATCATCATCATCATCATCATCATCATCATCATCATCATCATCATCATCATCATCATCATCATCATCATCATCATCATCATCATCATCATCATCATCATCATCATCATCATCATCATCATCATCATCATCATCATCATCATCATCATCATCATCATCATCATCATCATCATCATCATCATCATCATCATCATCATCATCATCATCATCATCATCATCATCATCATCATCATCATCATCATCATCATCATCATCATCATCATCATCATCATCATCATCATCATCATCATCATCATCATCATCATCATCATCATCATCATCATCATCATCATCATCATCATCATCATCATCATCATCATCATCATCATCATCATCATCATCATCATCATCATATTATCATATATAATTTCAGATCATCCATGGATATCCCAATTTTTATGAGATAATTTAATATCAATTTTTTTACCGCAGCTACATTGTCTAATCTTACTGTTATTATCATTTTTATATTCATTCACTATATTATTTGTGATTCTAATATTCATTCACTATATTTTTTATAATTATAATATTAATTCACGATATTTTAAATATAAATATATGACATTGAATATATATTGGGAAGGAAGGGAGCATCAGGGTATCACTCAAACTGGAATTGGACAATGGAGTGGTATGATAACCGGCCTTTAGGAGGGAACGAACAGTATCATTTTCTTTATCCTAAGTGTCTCTGCTTACGGGTCCGCCCTACCGTTTTTGGCCCTTCATACAGCGTTACTGTCAATGCAACCCAGTAACTCAATTTGATCTTGATACTAAGTGGAACTGCATACATGACAAGGGATGGTAACTACCTTACATACATACATATGTTCTGCACCTTAAGATCTGAAATTTAGAAAATATTAGCCATTTCATTTGATTTACCGACCTCGCTTTGTGGAACAGTTTAAATCCTGTGAATCATGTGGTGAAAGGCACCCATTTTATATTGATGCAACTGGTCTGGAAAGCTTGAATTTTTATAAATTCCCATAGGAAACTCTCTTCCTCGTTTTCTAGCGAATTTTTCGTGGCCAAGCTAGAAAAAATTCTAGAGCATAGCAATTCAGGCAACAAACGTTGGTATGGGTAAGTAGATGACACTTTCAGCAATGTTAAAAAGTAGGATTTCCCCACCATGTATGAGGCCAGTAACAGTATTCACAAGGATATCAAATATACCCATGAAGCAGAGAAAAATTTCAAGCGACCTTTCTTAGACCTAGCAACATATTGGAACCGCTACCAGAGGATAAATAACGTTGAAAAACAAATTGGCACTATTGCAATGGGGGCCAAAGGTACGTTGACAAATATTGGCAGCATACCAAGAGGGGACAAAAGAGACAAATGAAAAAAAAATAGTGGCGCTCTCTATTTGGAAAGAGTACAGTAAAGGGTGATACGGTCAAAATTTGGTCAAGGGAAAACGCGTGTAAATCGGTGAAATCGTTTATTTAAAAAATCTAATTAAATTTCTTTTTCAAGTTCAATTAGTATAAAATTCAGGAAAAATATTCAGTTAGGCTTCCGCTTTTCCAAATCCGAATTGGCGGGCCTTACGCTTGACCCCTGCCATCAGATTTTGTACAGCCACCTTGTCCACCTTCTTCGCCGCAGAAAGCCAGTTTGCCTTGAACTGCTGCTCGTCCTTAGCAGTTTTTTTGGTCTTCTTTAGGTTCCGCTTGACAATAGCCCAGTATTTCTCAATTGGGCGGAGCTCTGGCGTGTTGGGAGGGTTCTTGTCCTTGGGAACCACCTGCACGTTGTTGGCGGCGTACCACTCCATGGCCTTTTTACCGTAATGGCAAGATGCCAAATCCGGCCAAAACAGTACGGAACAACCGTGTTTCTTCAGGAAAGGCAGCAGACGTTTATTCAAACACTCTTTCACGTAAATTTCCTGGTTGACAGTCCCGGAAGCTATGAAAATGCTGCTTTTCAAGCCACAGGTACAGATGGCTTGCCAAACCAGATATTTCTTTGCGAACTTTGATAGTTTCGTGTGCTTGAAAATATCTGCTACCTTTCCCCTTCCTTTTGCCGTATAAAACTCCTGTCCCGGAAGCTGCTTGTAGTCGGCTTTGACGTAGGTTTCGTCGTCCATTACCACGCAGTCAAACTTCGTCAGCATCGTCGTGTACAGCCTCCGGGATCGCGCTTTGGCCGTCGTATTTTGTTTATCATCGCGATTTGGAGTCACTACCTTCTTGTAAGTCGATAGTCCGGCTCGTTTTTTGGCTCGATGCACGGTTGTAGACGATACACCCAGCTTATTTGCGGCATCTCGGAGAGGTAGGTTAGGGTTTCGCTTGAAACTACCGGCAACTCTCTTTGTCGTCTCAGCGGCTTCCGGTTTTCGATTTCCCCCCGATCCAGACTTCCTGGCTGTCAACAAACGTTCCCCAAACACTTTAATTACATTTGTAACGGTTGATTTGGCAACTTTTAGCGATTTTGCCAACTTTGCGTGCGAGGAGCTCGGATTTTCGCGATGCGCGAGCAAAATTTTGATACGCTGCTCTTCTTGCTTGGACGGCATTTTGACAACTGAAGAGTGAATTCCAAAATCAAAATAGGAGCAACATTCTACACACACACACCTTCAAAATGAGTGGTGTTCAGGTTTTTTTAATGCAAAATTGAAAGAAATACGTCAAGTTGATATTGACCAAATTTGGACCGTATCGCCCTTTAGTCGAAAGACTCGTCATTGATAAACATCTTTCTAATATATTTACAGCTTTGAAGGCAAAAATCAAAATAAAATCAGCAAACGCAATGCATGTCTTTCTTTAAAAGCCCAATAACCCAGTATCTGGTTTATTTGAAAAGAAACTTAAAAATGTACCGTTAAAATAAAATATTGAAATTGTTCTGTTATACATCAAGGGAAGAGATAGTTTAACCTGTATGTTTACTATAAGTTTTTTTTATCGGTGTATGTGTGTGTTTTTTTTTCTTTTTCAAAAAATTTTCATGTCAAAAAAAATCCATACATTGTATAGTTATAAGTGTTAAGACAATTTAGAATTTAAAATTACTGTGTTATGTAAACCATATTTTAAATTCCCACCCATCTTCCCATCCGTAATTTGTAATTCCTATTGACCTCGAGACGGCCGCGAGTAATCGATTCTATCCCCCTAACTTTAGTTTTAAGATAAATGATGTATAAATGTACAAATAAATGATTAATAAAAAAATTCATCAAGGGAAAAATCGAAAAAATTGTACGAATAACTCATATAAGGAAGATGTACCTATATTAATCTCATCACTTTGCAATTCATCCTACTTGAAATAAAACGATATACACGTGACAGGATAAGTTAGTAATGTTTGTTGTAGTTATTTAACGTAAGCAAACATTATTAGAAAACGAAAACGATCCATCAACTGCCCAATTGTTTGATTCATCGTAGGATGAATATAGGAACAATGAGATTAATATGGGGGCAGTTTCCCTACATATTGAAAAAATCTACAAAAGATTCAATAAATTTACGCAAACATGCAAAATTGTTCCTAGAATGTAATTTCCGTGCACAAAAATGTATGCAAATGATCTGTTAGTTACAAAAAATGTTCCATCAATTGAATTCTAGTTTGAATACTGTCTACCTGATTACAAGTCTTGTGGAAGATTGAACTTGTAATTTCTTTAAATCTTAAAATCAACGAACATTCATTGGAAACTTTTTTTATTTGTAACGTTGAAAATTTTACCAATACCAACATTTTACTATGTAATGAATGTTAAAGACCATGATTGAGCATCACATTGCTCAATCCTTAGAGCACGGTTTACCAAGTGGTGGAGGCGATAGGTTCGATTCCCAATTCGGTCGAGCAATTCTTTCGTATTTCAATTTTTTTCAACTTTTCTCGGCCTACATACATTGATGTTGGCATAGAAAGCTCTCAATTAATAACAATTAATAACCAATAATAAGTTAGAATACCAAGAAGGGGCTAGACTACCATTACATTCCGTAATTTTATCTCTGGTATTCATCGAAGAATCAGTTGTGAACTGAATTCGAAAGATAATAACTTTAAACACACGTCTACTAAGAACCTAGTTTAAAAGACACCAAGGGCCAATAAAAGCCTCAAAAATCTACGACCACCAATGAAAATGCATTTTGAATTATATTTTCTGGAGGTTCCGAGATAATAGAACCAATTCTGCAAAATATTCTAATCGGCAGAACGCGTTGTTTGAGAGCAAATCTACTTTACGGATGTAAAACCACTACATGCGTAAGTTTTTTCAATCGCATTTTCACATATATATTTTTTTTTTTCAAAACGTAACCATATGACCTTTTTTTTTTAACTTGTAAACGTTTATCTTGAATGAGTCATCATGTTCACCAACTTCAGTGATGCCTATCACCAATATATTTTCAAGTAGATTGTTGTATGATTGAAATCTTATCCATTTATTTATGCCCGTAAAACTTAGTCAAAGAACAAGAAAAAGCGGGGCTCAAAGCATTCATCGCCTGAAGAATCTGGATAGTTACAAAACCACCAAAACAAGAGCATCAGGCAGATGTTTCACACCTATTTTTCTTTTGTGCTCTGAAAAGATGTTGCAAGGAAATTTCACAACAGAATAATGCTCATCATGATGGTTATAATTGACGTGAAGAGGAGGTTTTGTGCTACTCCTATTCACTTTGATGATGGAAGGTAGCTCTCTGCGTTTGACACGTTATTGTGTTTGTTTGAATGTTTATTGATTGTATCTTGGCGAGAAAATCAGCAATTTAATTCATTTCACCGACAGCAGGTAAACAAACGGGAGGGTGCATAGATTATGAACGAGATATGATTGGACCCGGAACGGTAGTGTCAGCCATATTGGTGAGTTACGTCATATACCTGTCACACAAAAAGAACGGGATTAACAGGAGAAACAAATCGTTAGAGTGAGAATTAGAATTTGATTCAAGAGGTAAAAGATGTCTTTGAAATACGTAATTTGTCAACCTCAATGCATTATGCCAAAAGCATTATCAATGGAGCATTAAATTATCTCCTTTTCCTTTTATCACAGTACATTTGAAAAAAAATTCAAATTATTGTAATTTTCCCGTTTTCTTTTTATCACAGCAATTTGAATGGAAATAAATTTTCTCTCAGTAGATTTGCAAATTCATAGCTCTGATTTTTCCCTCAATTGATATTCTTCTGGTTTCGATCTTCCTTTTCGGGCTCTCTGCCGTTGCGAACGGTTGCGCTTGGGATCCAACCAGACAAATTTATTCATCAGTTATAAATTTATCATTATTGTCAACATCATCGTTATTATCATCATCATCATTTTCCTTGTCGCAACTAATGGCCCTTTTGAGTGAACCCAAGCAAGTAGGAAAGAGAGTAGTAGATTTCCATCTTGAGGAGGGATTTGTGCTGAATAGGTGAATATCGTTATTTAACACGATGCGCGCAGTGTAGCAGCGAATGGGGATCCATCCCGGGGTGAGTGAAAGATATCCTTCCTCTGGACTACGGCGGATGGAGGAGATTTATCATGGATTAACAATTGAATCGTGGCATGAGGATGAATGGGAAATAAAATTGGATATTTCTCTATTGAATGATTTTTTGATGACTCTGATTATTATTATGCTCCTCTGAATCGTTGGATATAAGTAGAGTAAGCTATCAAATCAATGCAACAGAATTTTTTTTTAAACTTTGACTACACCAGAAAACCTGTATCTCTATCATGCTGGTATAGAAAACAAATGCCAGCAGCAATCTCTGTAAATGAAGACAGTTGTTAATCTTAAATTTGGTTTTCTGCTGAGCATCGTGGAGTTAGATCTAAGTAGACAACCTAATTTGAGACATTTTGGCTGTACGTGATCAGGAATTTGTTAAATTCATTTTTGCAGTTTAGACTAACATTAGCCTTGGGTTTTAATTTGATGAGCCTGTTTGTTCATTGTTTGTTTTTGATTTTTACGCACTTTCCATAATTGAACACTTCTCAGAATCAGAAATTGTATAAAAATAAAAAGAAAATATCTGTTTTCTTATTCGAACTTAAAATTCCGCATCCCGACCGTATTTTTTCGTTGAACTGTAGATTATCTCATGGCTCTGTAAATTTAATAGGATTGACTCTATACAATTGAAAAAAATCACAACAAAAATTCAACTATGTGAAAAATCAATCTTATAAAATGATTTTGATTAACATTTGGAATTCATAGATTCTTCTAATATAATTTAATTTATTTTGTACAAAACACTCATTATCTGGATTTTGGTATAGAGGTATTGGATTTGCTATCTTAATTTTTTCTTCCATTAGTTTTTGGAGACTTTCGTTAGTCACAAAATGCTGTTTGTTAATGTGGCGAATTTAAAAAAATATTTTTTTACGGATTTTTTATACTTCTACACAGATTAAGCTTCGAACAATAACCTGACCAAAAGATGAAAACAATCATGTATTTGAATATTTTATTTTATTAAAAACTTGTTGGTGATCGATGAATTACGTGAAATTAATGCATATTTCGTGTATATCTGGACAAAAATTATAATTAACACGAGACTGGCATAAAGTTCTCAAATGTGTTACTCTCGGTCACATATGTCGGATCAAATACTTCATCTTTTAGAAATATAAACCATGAGTAAAATTTATGGAACCATGAACATTGTTTCGAAAAAATGGTAACAGAGATCAGTAAAGGAAACAGCAGTCAAGTAAATGTGCACTATGTTGAAAAAATCATGGTTCAGTTATGGTAATGTTTCATGACTTGAACGACGAAAGACGAATGAAAAGACGTAGACTACGTCTTTGTTTTATATATAGGAGTGCACTTTGCGGGTACAAAAAACGAGAGCACCACGAAAAGTTAATTACTTACTCATTTATTATTACATTTATGAAATTTTTGCAGCAATCGATAGGAAATGTTTTTAATTATTTGCTGCATTGATCAAAATTGGGCTTCAAATGGTGAGTTGACAACTTCGAAGGAGGTTGCGACCGACCTCTTGTCCTCAAAAGTTCCTACCTCACGTCTCCACGAGTCATATGATCACAAAGGCTGATAGCTGAAACATGGTGACGCTGGTTAGCGTAGCCTGGGCAATGTTGTCATTTTGACAATAGCGAAATGAGGGGGTGCGACTGAAGATCGTGTACCTGTCAATCAATTTGTTTACTTGTATAGAATACAATTATATTGAATTATTTTGTTTACTGCTATTATGATTAGATAAGCCATTTATTTCAGGAATCATCAAACCTGGCTTTCCGATCACTCCAATTGCTGTCTTTGAAATGTAACTAGAACAGTATGAAGCAAATTTTTACAACATATCTTATCAAATAATTTCTTTCATTGAAATTTTATCGTTGATATTTGGAATGATCAATTCTGTTTTCGGCTTTTCCTGGACTAGTAGGATAATAGTACAAATCTAATTTTTATTAATTTTTCAGTAACAATCCAGTGGATGTCGGATATATTTTGTACATAGGCATAAAGACTGTTCCAGAAATTATTAGCACACCTACTGTTAACAGTTTTTTGAATTCAATGTATTTTTTTTAATTATTCTGCCTGCGTTCTGTTGTTTACACATTTCTGTATGTCATACCATAAAAAAAAACTTAGTTTCTGGTTGATTTTCAAAATGCGTGGTCTTACTCTGGAGCAGAGAAAAAGTATCGTGCACACATGGTACACTGTGGAAGGAAGCTCTTTAAGAAAATTGGCTAAGAAAGAGGGTGTGAGCAGCGGTACGAATTGCAGTTCAAAAATATGGAAAATATTGAACTTTTGAAGATGCACCGAGGAGTGGTCGAAAATCTGGTGCTGTGAGTCCTGCTATTGACAGGAAGATCAGCGATGCTTATAAGCAGACACCATTGGCTTCCGTTCAAGATGTGGCGAAAAAGATAGGGACCTCGAAGTCTAACGTGATGCGTGCAAAAAAAGCGACTTGTTCTCAAGACATACCGAAAGCAGAAAAAACCCAAAAGGAACTCAAATCAGGCTGCGTCTGTGAAACCGAGAGCCCGGAAACTATATGATACAATTTTGTGTAGAAATTCTGGGTGTACACGGTGTTCAATAAGTTCGGATACACTTTCAAAATTTGTTAAAAAAATGAAAACATGTTTTTTTATTTTTTGGATTTATGTTATTGAAAGCTATGTTTACAAGGAACGTTTACAACATTTCTCTTGGAATGACCCCCCCTTTGTACTCCTTAACGAGCTTCAAACGTTTCTCGAACGCGTCGCAGGCGGCACGCACGGACTGCATGGGCATTTCGTCCCAGATTTTGAGAATTACCGTCTTGAAATGATCCAAAGTGCTGACCTTGTATTCGTTCAGCTTCGCCATCATATAGGACCAAACAAAAAAGTCGAGAGGATTCAAGTCCGGGGAGCTGGGAGGCCACAAAGTTTTGTCCAGAAAGTCGGTTAAATTGTCCCGACACCAGGCTTGAACCACATTTGCCGTATGGGCTGGTGCACCGTCCTGCTGGAACACGTAGTGCTCATCGCCGTAGAGGCTTCGGAGACTGGGGGCAACAACCTTTTCCAAAACCTCAGTTTTGTAGTACGCCGCGTTGATTTTGACGTTTTTTTCAATAAACACCAAGGGTAGCTTACCACGTTTGCATACTGCCCCCCAAACCATCACCGACGCGGCACTTTGGAACCGAGGGATGTTTATATTGGATTCAGGAATGCTGTCCCTCGATGGCGCCCACACCCGGTCATTTTGCACATTGTGCGGCTGCTGCAGCACGAACAGTTTCTTGTCCGAAAAAACAAACTCCTGACCAGCGTGCCGAGAGAGGATCCTCTTAGCTCGATCCAACCGCTTTTTGCTGGTAGCCTCCGAAACGCCATGGACCTTACGTTTTTTGTAAGGCCTGAAACCAAGGTCCTTGGTGAGTATGGTGTGAGCGGTTCCAATGGAAACGTTGAGATCTGCAGCCGTTTTCCGGATTGAGCGGTTCTTTTTGCGCCGAATTCGCTCCCTCACGATCTTGATGACCCGTGGCGTCCTCGCTGAACGCGGCCGACCGGATCTCGCACGGTCATTGGTCGAGGACGTCTCCCGGTATCGCCTGATGGTCGTGTAGACAAAGTTCCGCTTGACCCCATGCGATTTCAGCAGCCGGAATATATCGCCGGGTCGCTCACCGTTCAAAAAACGCTTAATTACGAAGTCCCGATACTCTTTCATCGCGCGTAACAAACAAACAACAACTAACAGAATGTCAACACCGCGCACATTCGGTAGCGTATGAATGAAGCTAAAGCTGACACCAATACCAATGCAGAATATGTACATGGCGCATACCTACGCAATGATGAAAACTTGTATTCGAACTTATTGAACACCGTGTATAATCATGGATGATAAAACGTATGTCAAATTGCATTTTAAGACCCTTCCCGGACCACAATACTTATCTGCAGGCAAGGACAGGAATATCTCAGAAACGGAGAAGGCCATGATGCTCCAGTCATATTTTTGGCCTGATTTGGCATCATGACATTACGCCAAGGACACACTAGGGTGGTACAAAAGCCAATATGTCTGTTTCGTGCAAAAAAAAAGGTATGCGTCAAATCGCTCGCATGCATGGCCAATCGAGACTTTCTGGGCTTTGACCAAAGCAAAGCTTCGGAAATACGTAAAACCAGCGGATGAGATCGAAATTTTTTAGGAAGTGCAACTGTGCAAAAATTAATGGGTCATGTGGAAGGGAAAGTGATATGTTTCGGTTATAATTATAGATTTCGATTGAAGAAAAATGTTATGTTAAACACCAGTGCTGATATAATTTGTCAACTATAATAATTGAAATCTTTAAGAACAACATATTTCTAATATTGCTTATAATTTTTGAAACAGTGTATATTATATTCTCGCATTGACTTACTGTTGCCGCTTTAAAAATTTTAATTCTTTCGAGGCAACCGGCTGAGAATAGTCCTGCAAACATACACAGATAAAAAGAAACATTGAATTCTCTGTGTTATCTGATGCACATAGAGGGAATGCTAGATTTGGCAGAAAATTACGGAATATTTCATGTAAATTTTAGCAAGATAACGCCTGAATCCAGCATATTCTATGAAAGATTGCAAACATTGTTGTATGGCATATGAAAGATTGCAAACAATTTCGTTGTTTACGCCTCCTTTGGCTTGGAATTAAACGAGGGAAAATTTTACGCGCTTGTTAAAATGAGTATACAGGCATATATACAAGAAAATCTCCAAACGTAAATATCGCGAGGACTCCCATGTAGATTAGCATCACTATCATGTTAGGGGAATACTTCTCTATGCGATGGTGGTACTAATTTGATTCGAAGTACTGAGGGTTTCGAGAAATGTACGTTTGAGTTTTTGTTTGCGTGTTTTTGAATGAGTTGTTGCTAAACTAGATTCAATGACACTTATTACTTACACTTACTTATGTATTCATGCTCTACATTCAACATATTCTGTATTTCACTATATATGGCATGAATATATTCACATGTTGCAAGTTACATGAAGTAATAACATTTGCTTACTATACTATATACCAGGAGATGTTGTAGCCTAAAGGAGCTGAATGAATTGGTGACTGGACAAAAGTACGTGGGGTAGCCTGACTTTTGTCACGAAAGAACAGCCATTGTGTTGCTTTCCGAATGTTTTCAAGGATTTCAACTTACACTGCTACAACAAGCCATCAGGTAGAATATTCCCTGTTGAATTTATGAAAAAAAAATTCATTTTGAAGCTTAAATAATTTTCAAAATTATTAGTAAATTGAAAACATGAACGTTGTTATCGCTGAGGTGTGCCAAAGCGTAATACATGACAAATGGTTCAAGTAAATACTATACGACGTCATAAAATTTAAAGTAAGGCCCAATTATATTCTAGAACTTATTAGAGAAACAATATGTTTTTAAAAATTAGTAAAAAACTGAAATTGATTTGTGTCAAACAGGAAAACTGGAATTCAGGCTACATTGTGGCATACGACTCCGGAATGGGAAAACAAATACTTTCTAAGATTACTAAATAAGATTTCTTAAGATAAGTAAAATAATACAGTGATTCCAAGAAACAGTTAAAATAGTATCCGATTAAACTGAAAAATGTTATGCTCAAAGGAAAGGACAACGAGTAGAGAGATTGCCTTGATGTGCGGTGCTCCTAATAAGATTTGCGAAATGTAACAGTGCGGAGCTGTTTTCTAATTATTCGTATGCTGATGTTACGGAGGCGGTGAAGAAGCAGGAATGGAGATGCATTACATACGTTTATTTACTGTCAGCTGCCGAAAACCCCCAAAACCGCCTTGAACGATGCCAAATAGACGACTGGGCAGAAAGCGATGAGCGATGGTGGATCCCCCGTTGGGTCTATCTCGGAAAGCGCAGAAATGTTAGAAGAATCGCTGAAATACAGGACGATTTTTTTTCCGAGAAACAGCTGGAAATGTCACGAGCTCTGCAGGAAAAAAGACGTCTGAAGGAAGTTCCATGAGAATTAAATACAGCGAGAATGGGAGTTGGAATAACGCCAGATTCAGGAAGACCGTGATGTGCTGGTAAGAGAGTGCATGTGCGAGTTTCTTTAAGCAAAGATGGCTGTTGGTCAAAGCGAGACGCGAATCAAAATCCCATAAACTTTCTTCCCAGGTTGATTTATTAGAGAGCGAAAGTTATAAATTTCCTGTGAAATATTTAGTTATTTAGTAGTGTGAAAAGCTTAGTATATAGTTTAGTATATTATTAGTAAGTCTAACTTTTAGTGATTTTTGCTGTGTTAGTGTATAAATTGCTTGAAAATCCACCAAACCTCGTACTTTTGGGAGCTCTGTAGGATTAAAATTTAATTTACTAATTTACGCCTTGTCTCTCAGTGTTAAGTTTCACCTATCGACGGTAGAGCAGCACAGCAGAGTTTTAAAACAGCCGCTTAGCTGTAGGAACTGAGCTGATATATATATATTATATATATATATATATATATATGAGCTGGAGATATATATATATATATATATATATATATATATATATATATATATATATATATATATATATATATATATATATATATATATATATATATATATATATATATATATATATATATATATATATATATATATATATATATATATATATATATATATATATATATATATATATATATATATATATATATATATATATATATATATATATATATAGTATAAGATACGATGTAGCACTAGTGATTAGCTTATACCTTAGAACATATTAATTCAAGAAAACATAAACATAGGCAAATAATCTTCTCTTTTGCACTTTTTCTTGCCGTAAATTCTCACCTTTAGATTAGAAATTCGAGCAATTAAGGCTAGAAAGAAGTTAGTGATTTGAGACACTAGGTTTAATTAAATTTAAGAGTAGTTTTTAACAAATTTCAAGGAAATCTCACTGGTAGCTTCTTGTGGTTACAATGATTATTTACTTTGTTTTGAATTGTTTATTGTTTATTGTTAATTGTTTTTTGCAACCCTCACTCGTCCTATGAACGCGCGACAATCGCTTCGCATGGCAGTGGGTGTGATTGCGTTGATCACTCAGTGGTGTAGATCGACGGTGGGTGCAAATGGTACAATTCTCGACGGGGCGCAAATAACAATGGCTATCGCTGATTCGGCTGTGATACTGCGAAGAAGGAAAAAGAAACGTCTTGAGAAAAAGGTGAAGTTTTTTGGCTGAAAACAGGCCACTGACTACGGCAAAGCAAGATAAATCGGTTTCATTAAGGCAACAATCGGAGAAAAACATTTTAGTTTTGGAAGACGATTATGAAGAAGAAAAATCATGAAGCGAGAATGGGATTGAAGACGAAAACGTAGATAAATATAAAGAAGAAGCCGAGGATAAAAATAAAGGTGAATATGAAGATGATATCCAAGAAGAAGCAAATAGTTACCACGATGATGAAAATGCAGCCGTCTGTAAAGAACCAGAAGCCACAAGTGCCGCCGTTGGCGAGGAAGCGGCACTCATACGCGACAAATTTGCCCAAAGAAAAGATACCTGCTCGACAAGCCCTCTCCAAAAACCTGACTATAAGGCCTGAACTTGAAAAAATGCACCATTTTTTTCCGTGTGTAACTTTTTTGTCCGTGGGTAAAAATTGATGAAAATCTGGGTATAACTAGTTTGGAGTGTTTACATGTGTAAAATTGCATAACAATCGGTACAGTGGTTATTGAGATGTCATCGAAACAAGAAGAAAATCGCCGGAGAATTTTGCACGCCGTCATGAAAAATCCGACTGCGACCATGAGATGGATCGGAAGACATCTGGGAATCACCCATACAACTGTGTCTCAGTCCCAGACGACCGAGTGGCGGGCTGGACGTGGAAGAAAATCGAAGACAGCTGACCCTGTGAAGGCCCGGAAGGTGTTGGATTATTTCAAGTGTAATCCGAACCTTTCGATTCGCGACGCGGCTCTGAAGGCAAAGTGTTCCGCCTGGTTCGTTCAGCAAACCATGAAACGAACTGGGCTTCGTGTATTCAAGGTCCGCAACCGGTGTGATCAACAAAACACGGCGGCCAAATCCCGCGCAAGGAAGCTGTATCGAGAATGGTTAACGAAACCGATGTGTGTGGTTATGGATGACGAAATCTACATCAAGGGAGACGCAAAGCAGACACCGGGGCTGGAGTTCTACGTTATTAAATCACGGTTTGATGTACTGGAAGACATAAGGAAGAAGAAAGTGGACAAATTCGCCAAAAAGGCCATATGCCAATGCGGTAAACTGATTAAACCGTACATCACAACGGGTACCATCAACAGCGAAGTTTACCGCACCGAGTGCCTCCAGAAGCGTCTGTTGCCCTTCCTGCGGTCCCACGGAGGCGAGACATTATTTTGGCCGGACCTGGCATCATGCCATTACGCGCGATCGATGTTGGATTTGTACGGAGACAATAACGTTGTTTTTGTACCAAAAACCGCGAACCCCCCAAATTCACCAGAGATTCGTCCGGTGGAAAGACTTTGGGCAATAAGGCCAAAGTTCGAAAATCGTCCAAGCTGGAACGAGCTGGAGTTGAAGAAAGAATGGATGAAAGTGACCAAAAAGGTCAGCTCCACCATTGCACTAAATGTAATGAGGGGTCTTAAGGGAAAGGTACGGGCTTTCAGCGATGGAAAGGAAATTGAATAAAGTAACTAGGCCGAAACATAATCCATATGTATTAGTTCATTCCCTGAAAGTTTCAAGAAAATCAAGAATTTTTTGGCGAACACTTCTGTCTGGTGCATTTTTTTCGAGTTCAGGCCTTATTCAAAAGTGAACCGCAGTTGTAGTTCATTCCCTGAAAGTTTCAAGAAAATCAAGAAATTTTTGGCGAACACTTTTGTCTGGTGCATTTTGTTTTTGAGTTCAGGCCTTATTCAAAAGTGAGCCGCAGTTGTAGCCTATATTTACCAGCAGCTACGAGTATAACACACAAGCACTCGAGCTCGCAAACTTGAATAACCTGAAGCGGCTGCAGGACATTCTGCAAGGAAGCGCACTCGTGGCGGTGAGGATCCGACTTGTTGAATCGGAATTCGTTCCCGACGTAATCTATGATCTCCGACCAAGGCTGGCAAATGTCATTTTCAATGAAAAATGACCAACGATTTTCACCGACCTACGTCTGAAAATCTCATCGGCCGAGAAAACGATGACGAAGATTTTCTACTTAATCTCATCGATTTTTTCGTTATGACAACACGTGACAATGTTTTTGTCATCGCTATTACAAGCGCATTTATTGATATAATTGTAAGTTTCATCGCAAAACTTCAAATAAAATTTCCACTATATCGATAACACATTATTGCTTGGCTAATTTCAAGTAAATTAATTAGAAATTTGTGGAACAAAATCGTATGAGAAAAAATCTCATGACTTCATGATGGTGTGAGATTGACAAGAAAGCTCATGATAGTTCATTTCTTCTCGTGACAGTGAGATGACCTGTTTTTTCGTCGTCACATGATAGCCGTAAGATTTACCAGCTCTGTCTCCTAAGTTTCTTTGGGTAACCTGAAAAGCTTCTTAATACGTTGTTGGTGAAAGTGGGCAAGGTCCGACTGCTTGGAATCATGCATGCAGTTTGGAGTTACGGTAAAACAACTTTGTGATCATATGGAGGCAGTTCACTTGTTGGATTATCTCAATAATCTGATATAGGTGAATGAATTGGGCGAGAAAAAACTTCCATCGAACTAAAAATAAGAATGTGTCCGGTATTGTTTCCCATGTTTTGGAACTTGCTTAATTTTCGACTCTCGGCCTTGATAATGCTCCGTTTTCTGGAAAAGGAAAGCCTAAGAAAAAGAAGTTCGTTCACGTGCATGGATCCGTCCCGCAATAACCGATATTGGACCGCAATAAACCGAGATTCTGTGATGACCGGATGTCATGGTGGACACTATCCTGTGTTGCATCTTTCTGTGGATGAATTTTGCAAGTTTAAAGAACGCCATCAAACCATTTTTGGATCATTTGTAACATGTTTATGGGTAATCCGCACAATTTTATGGATCATTTTCTTTATATATAACGGTACATTTTTGACATTTTATAGCTAAATTTTATATAACTTATGGATCACATTGATAAATTTTATGGATCATATCCATTTAATTAAGGATATTGACCCGAGTTTAAATTGATAAATTTTATGGATCATATTCATTTAATTAAGGATATTGACCCGAGTTTAATGGGCCATGATTTAATTTATATTTTTTTATGGAACGATTTTATTTTTTTAAGGATCGTTTATTAGTTTTTATATGCAAAAGTATATTGGCCCATCGTTAACTGCCTCACCCATAGATGATTGAATTGTTCTGATATCTTTCGTATGGTACCAGTTATTTTATATTTAAAAAATTACGTGGTTAATGTTCTGGCTTTTTGGACGAAGGATGAAAATTGTTAAAGAATTGGTTGTCAATGAGTGAATGTGGAGAAAATTTTGTAAACCTCTGGTGCCTAAGTGGGCAGGTATCGTAAAGCGCTACGAAAATAAATCGACAGAGGTGGTCCTACAGCTCTCGGATAAAGGGTCCAATAAGATGTTTCAGTGGAAGATCACAAGTACGGTGGCAACATTCACGCTGTCTACACAAGCCAGCCAATATCACGGACCGCTACGGACACATGAAGGACTTGCAAGTGATAAGTAACGATTCGGAGGATCCTCGTATCATAATCGGGTGAGACAACCTTCACTTGCACGGTCCGTTAGAAACACGAGTGGGCAAACAAGATGAACCAATTGCAGTAAGGTCAAAACTCGAATGGACGGCAGTTTTGTCATTTTCAAAAAACGTTCACTCTTTGCTCATTGCAAAGATATATCGCCGAGGAACTTTGCACTCAAAGTTCTCGAACGAAATACAATCCAAAGTTCATAAAAGCGCAGAGTGAGGAAACGTTTTATTTCTCATCGCGAAAGATCTTTCGTTTTTCCATCTCACAAAATTTCACTCGTATTCTAGATCCGATCCAACCAAATATTTCCTCGGCTTTGTTCTTATTATCTAGAGAGTATGTGTAGGCGATGTTCCCGCGAGTTTTGATGTTTGTTTTTAAGTATTGTGCCACCGCAATGGCGTGATGTATTGAGGAAAAATTCAACCCAACCTCCCCGGCCATAGTAGTGTATAGATTTATGAGAGATATTTTTCTGTCTAGATTCCATATCTATGAAATGCGCAATGTGCTTTTCAAGAACGAATGTGGTGTTAAGATATATAGAGAGAAAAATGATCTGATTTTTTTCGTATCCTCGCGTCGGTTACTCGAGTAGAAAAAGTTCGCGATATTTCATTCTCTCATCCCACACGATAAGAAAAAAGTACCCAGCGGAGCACTTAAGTGTGGGAAGCCAACGTTGGGTATAGTCATGTTAACCTACCGTTGGGTACAAATTACTTACTTTTAAGTAGAATTTTACCCAGAAGTAAGTTATTTATAACAAACGGTAGGTTAACATGACTATACCCAACGTTGGCTTCCCACACTTAAGAGCTCCGTTGGGTACTTTTTTCTCAGCGGGCAGAAAGTTCCCTCAAGCAACGTTGGCGTGCGAAACTAGCAACGGGAAGTTTCCAAGTGAAAACATAGCGCAAGATGAATTGATATTTTTGTGAGAATTCCATCGTTGATCTACGGAGCAGTAAATTCAGTTGTAGCTGTTACGAAAAGTTTCGCAAACGTTCGTTCTGTGGAACTTACCAGTATCAAAGATGTTTACGATATTTATTTATTTATTTATCACAATAATTCAACTAACAACAAATGTATCAATGAATAAAAAACTTAAGCTAATTGGTTACTGCTAGAAGTACGGAAAGAGTCAAGTAGCCGATGACGAAATACGTCAGCAGATAAGTTAAATTCGAACATATTGAAGAGCTCGTTGAAACGCTGGCTGATTACTCGAATTGATCCGTGGAGTGCATAGTTGTTGTTCTGTGGCTCAAAATGCAAAAATAAACGTTGACGAAGAGGTCTCTCGGGAGCGTACAAATTTAACTGTGACAGCGATGCCGGACACTCAATTTCACCCCTGAGCAGCTTCACAGCAAACAAAGCCTGAGCGGCCTTTCGTCTCACCTCAAGTGGTTCGATATTAAGCAGACGGCAACGCTCTTCATACGGAGGCAGGTTCGTAGGATCACGCCACCTGAGAAAGCGAAGAGCGTATCTTACGAACTTTCTTTGAACTGCTTCGATTCTGGCGATCCATATGGCCTGGAAAGGGCACCATATAATAGCACATTATTCCAGTATGGAACGTACAAGTGAGCAATAAAGTGACCTGAAGCAGAGCGGATCGCGAAACTCAGCAATTTTAAAAATAAAGCCCAACTGACGATTAGCTCTGGACACAGTGTCGTTGTAGTGAAATCTGAATGTCAGTCCATTATCCAGAATAACCCCGAGATCCTTGATGTGTTGAACGCGAGTGAGCGATTGCCCGGAGAGGACATAGTCGAAGATGATTGGTGTGTTTTTCCGGTGATATGATATTATGTTGCATTTTTCGATGCCTAAGCCCATCAGATTGCTTGAGCACCAATCGGCGAAAATACACAACATATGCTGCAAGTCGGAACAGTCTGAGAGACTTTTTATAGTTTTGTAAATTTTTGAATCATCTGCGTAGAAGAGGCGGGACCCTGGTGGTGATAGCAAGATGATATCGTTTATGAAGATCGAGAAAACCAGTGGACGAATGTTGCTGCCTTGCGGAACTCCCGAATTATTTGTGAAAGCTTCCGACTCCGACGTGCAAATCTTAACCCGTACTGAGCGATTCACCAAGTAAGACCTGAACCAATCCACAGCGGCAGATGATATGCCGAGTATGTTCAGCTTAGCAAGCAGAATTTCATGATCCACCGTATCAAACGCAGCCTTCAGATCCATATACGCAGCATCAACCTACCATCCAGAATCAATACAACGCAGGCAGTTAGAAGTAAACTGAACCAGGTTCGTGGAAACCGATCGTTTCGGATAAAAGCCGTGTTGATCAGAATCGATGTAATTTTTACAGCACTCAAACAAAGAACCGTTTATAATAATTTTGAATACCTTTGAACATGCGCACAGTGAGGTGATACCACGGTAATTGACAATGTCCCGTTTATCTCCTTTTTTGTGGATCGGAAATATATCCGAGTGTTTCCAGCGTGTGGGAAACTCACTTTGCTGCGCCGAAAGCTGGAAGATCCTTGCAAGGGGAAAGCAACTGACTGCACATCGTTTTAAAACTGATGATGGGATGCCATCAGGGCCAGTGGCAAACGAGAGCTTCAGCTTGCGTATTTCAGTCATCACCATGTCGTCAGTAATGCGTGGAAAATCGAAATTGACCACGTCGTGTGGCAACCCCATAGTAGCATCTATCAATTGTGTCGGCAAGGCGGAGAAATCATTGAACACTTGCCTAAAACGTCGGACAAACAGGTTGCATTTCTCACCTTCATTATTGTCTGTGTCATATCCGAGAAACATGGAACAAGGTAGCCCAGATTCCTTTCGCTTGGAGTTAACAAACGACCAAAAATGTTTTGGGTTCTCTCGCAGGTTTACTTCCGTGCGTCTTACATGTCGATTGTAAAGGAAACGGTTATATTTGCGGTAACGATGACTTGCGAAATTAAACTGTCGTTTGTAGTAGGGTGAGCGAGAAGTGCAGTACTTACGGAGGGCGGCAGAGCGTTGTCGCTTGAGTACGCGTAGGCGTGGATTCGAAGTACTGGAACAGTGTGAAACAGTGCGAAAAATTGCATTTTCCAGCCGAACTGAAGAAATCCACCGCATCGTTCACATTATTTGTCGATTCAATAAATTGCCAATCAATTCCAGCAAGCTCGTTATTCAATGCAGCGTAATCGGTCCGCCGAAACTCCAGAGAGTAGGACTCAGATGGCGGCGAAAGAATCAACGGGGCGGGTAGGTTGAAATACACGACAAAGGCAGGGTGGTCGGTATCTAGATCGATTAGTGGTTCGACTGGCAGAGTAAGCAGTGTGCCCGATAATGCAGGATTATTTGCTAGAACAAGATCAAGCAAGCGCCTATCCCAGTTCAGCATGGTATTAACTTGAGTGAATCCATGGAAATTAAATCCATCCAAAAGGCTAGAACAAGCCGCCGGCATATGCGATAACAAGGGATCGATCTTGGAATGTCGTTGTCGGTCAAGCGCCACTGTAATCCAGCTTGGTCCAGCAGGAGAGTGAGAGCTCAGTTGAGACGTTATTGAGCCTAACGAATCCACATGAATACGGATGATTGTGCAATCGTTTTTTCGATCGGAAGGAAGGTAGACTACGCCCATGCTGAGTGTGTTTCGTAGAAGCTCCAGAACAATCCCAATCTGCTCCAATCGGCTAAAAATGGGCGATTCGCTGAGATAGCTGGTTAGCCTAGTTGAAACAGCAATCAGGACCCCTCCGCCACGTGTTTTATGACTATTCAGCGGGGATCGATCAGTTCGGTAGACATTGTATAATTATCCGAAAAGTTGTGATGAATTGATCCTATCATCCAGCCATGTTTCCGTCAATACAATCATATCATATTCTTCCTCCAAGACTGCCAGAAAGAACGCGTCGATTTTGGTCTTCAACCCACGAACGTTCTGATAGTATATCCGCAATTCCAAATCGAAATCATACTTGCCTGAGGAAGCCCCCTCTGCCGTCACCAGCCGCAGGTCCGGGACGGTGAAGATGGCAGATGTCAGCAGAAAGCACGACTAGGCTGGGCGGTTCAGGAGCTTCCTTGGTGTCTGTTTTGAGGTGTCCCGGCTCGGTAAGTTGGTCGTCGATAGATGAGTTGTTGTCGAAAGTGGAATCAGTTCGGTTGACGTAATTTATTAGTTTTTTTGCCAAGTCAACGAACTCACAGAATTGCAATCCAGAGGGCCATGAAGCTAGATCTAGAGCACAATCTTTCAGATCCGGATCCAAACAAACCTTAAATGACACGAATGTCAGGTTGGATATATCCTTTCCTTTAGGAACCAACCGCACTACGTCGATGGGGTCTGTTGTGCTCAGACATCGTGAAACAATACTTTGCACGTCATCATCAGTTATGAGTGGGTTCAAACGGGAGAGATATAACCAAAACTTCACCGATGGGGCAGCAGCCGAGATGGAAGGAATGGAGAGATCACTCAAATCAATTGCCTTCGTCCTTTTCGTGACTGGCGCGTTGAAATCGGGTCGATCCTCCTGACGGCGTTGCGCATTCAGTCTAGGCCAAATTGGAGTAGCACTTATGGATGTTGAATGGCAGCGTTGTGGTGTGACTGAAAAACTGTCGACTGTTCTGCTTAGCTTCTGCTTACAACATCATGCAGCTGCTGAACCTGTACAGGCAGAATGCAGTACATACTAGAAGATACCGGTACTTCTTGCATCGCAATACCAAAGTCGACTGAAAACTTGTACATGCAAATGCGACTGTCCGTATTGGTGACAGATTTGGACAGCTATGCTGTGGCGTGAATAGAGACGATTCCCGGATAGTTATCCGATGGCGAAATGACTTTTTGCCAAGCTTCCCCAAACAGCTTAGGCAAGATGAAGGGGTATTAGGTGCATAATAGGCACCTTAGGCAGCTGCCCATTTTTAGCATAATAAGTAACAATTCTTTTGCAAGGTATTTATTAAATTCCATTAACTATCCATAGCACTACATGTTTGATTGGTTGCGAATCATGAACATACTAAATTAATCTCCAAAAACCAAAAATCCAAATATTCTTGTCATGTGGACTGGCTGAGAACAATCGGGGTATAATCAGCACCCTATTCAAATGATGATTATAAAATAAAATAGACGTTAAAACCAACCACATACAAAGACATGTATACAGACAAGAAAACATTACACACGCATATACAATAACTCATACACACATACTCGACAAGAAAGTAGTTATTGAAACTCTTGACGAATGTAACTCTGATGAAATACTATTAACATATCGCATACTAATTTTAGATACTTAATCAGATAACTCAGCACTCTAAATAAACACACTGTCGTACGTTAACAATAAGTTGATGACAAAGCAGCAAGTTTGGTTGAGGTTAGGTAATAGGCTCATTTTTAATCAATCATAATAACTTAAATCAATTTGTATCATTAATTATAACATCAAGAAGTAATTCAATAAGTACCAAACATGTATAAAAGTGCGGAGAATCCACTTCAAAACAAAAATGGTTGAAAATTTAACTACATCTATCGTGTGGTTAAGTATATCAGAATATTTTAACGCACTCGAGAAATATCAAACATTAGACCGACATAAGTACGTTATTACTATAATTCTGCAACTCTGATCAGTGGAAAATTAAGCTTACTATCACTTGCAGATTGACGTTACCTCTTACCTCATAACTACAGCTGTTTTTACCTACCGAGATACAAATCATCCTCATCACTTAACATATATTATCAGTATTGAGAATGTTTTCGATACATAATTTTCATCCAAACAAAACATGATTTAGAAAAAAAAAACTCGACGGTAGACAATTCATCAAGTTAAGAAGTTTTTCATTTGTTTTACATAAGCTCCCAATGGAATAAAACCATATCGCATATCAATTTTGAAATCATTAAAAATACACTCTAATGGAAACATAACGAATGCCTCCCACACATCGTTAGATTTATCCGTTTTTGCAACGATGGCTTCTTTCGTCTATACTTCAGGAAATTGCACCACCATCATTATCCGCGTTATTATAATGAAGTGAGTCAGAGAAGGATATTTGCGATTCGCGCGTATTCACAAAAGGTGTGTTGAATAACCAGCACAGCACATATTATAATGGCATGATACCTTCTCTCTCTATTCATTTCCTTAATCCTTTTTATTCATCATCTGAAAGCGTCAACACCGAAATGCAAAAATTAAAAGATGATTATTATTCGTATTTTGCCTAGGGGGAGATCCATGTGTTTCATAGCCATGCATAATAATCCGCCATAGATTTAGCATACTTTGCGCAACACACATTACGCCTGTAACATTGCAGAAAAAAAAGAAAGAAATAAAAAGGGATGTGGCAACAACTGCATAATGCAAGTCGAATGAATGGCTCGTTCCAACTTTGCCATTATAGAGTTTACCTCGTACCAGGAGTGTAATCGTATGGATTCAAGTGATACCCCTTGTACACTCATGTACCTACATACTGTTGAATATGCTTGGGTTCCTTGTTTTCCCTTTGACTTTTATGCAATGTGCAATTTCTATTTTTCGCTTTGCCTCTCGAGAATTCTTTCTCCTGTAAGAAGATATTGCACACGCCCTTGTAAATATGGCGGATGTAAATGGTAAAGCCTTTTGAAGTAGAAAGAAAAGAAAAACTGTTTCCTTCCTGTCTTTGAAGTTTGTATAATGAGTTTTCAGCATCTCAAAAAATAATTATAAATAATGCGTTTTGAGTTTTAAATGTGCATTTAACTTCAACCCTAAACGGTTTTTTGAGAGGGTGCTCGGTATACACTTGTACTGTAGTGACGGAATATCAAAGGTGAACATTCATAACTTGAAAAAAAAAACTATTCATGACTCTGAAGTTGCGTAATCAAAGAGAATACTGTGAACGGGATTACAGGTGATAAAAAAAAGTTCATTATATGACACTTCAATTAAACATTCAAGTAATCACTGCTGTGTGATATTAGTTTATATAATATTTGATTTATAACAATCACATTTATTTTTAAACTCAAATGATTATTTTATTGTTTTAACAAAATAATTTTTCACCCTATAAAATCACTCTGTTTTGAATCAAAAAAACATGTTGCTTCTATTCAATACAAGGTTTGTTTCATTACATAAAAAAATTCTAAATAAATTCAAAATTTAATTCAAATCAAACCAATCAAATTATTTGACGTAATCACCGCTGTGTGATACTCGATGAAATTATATTTGATTTATAACAATCACATTTATTTTAAACTTCGCTTTATACAAAAATGCTTAATTAATTGTTTTAATAAAATAGTTGTATGAGCGCACATTTCATAGCAGCCATATTGCTACCTCTGACCTCTGCTTTCCTATGTAAGTTTAAACATAATTTATTAAAATTTGTAAAACAGATTATCAACGAGTTATTCTCTTTGCAGATAACTGGAAAAACAGCACAACTTCCAACGGAAGACTATTTTGCAAATAAGCTGCCAGTACGAATGGCCTCTCCTCAATATTTCTTCCCGAGTCCAGCATCCAACCACATGCACGATGGCAATTCCTGCAAAGTTTGATTCTTGCGTTCCAAAACGCCGTTCTGCTGGAGGAATATGGTGCGGTAATTGTTGAAAAAACAATTAAACACGACTTTCAGTTCTATAAAGCATGAAGTTTTATTTCAATTAAATGGTTTTTTTTATATTAGTTCATCAAAGTTTATTATTTCAACAAATGCGTTTAGTTGGTTTAAGAAAACATTTTGTTTTGAGCAATAAAACACGATGTTCAATTGTATAAAGCATCATGTTTGATATCAACTCAAAGGTTTTGTTGAATTAGTTCATCAGTTTTATTGGTCCATATTCAAACCAAAATTTGAGTTGAATTGATTCCTCTTTTGTATTGGTATAACTACGTAATTTTTGGCGTGATATTATGTTTAACCTTAGTATTTCTGTCTCAATTAGTTAGACTCTTGATGGCCCAAGGGTAAGGGTTCTGAAGACCATGATTAAGAATTGTTGAATGATTCAAAACCACAGTAAAGTGTACAAAAAGCCGGTGGATTGAGCCAAAAAGCTTGCAGCCATTCCGGATCGACTATTTGAAAGAAAGTCTAAGTTTATCATTTTATGATCAATTTCCCTGATTTGTTTTTCGCAGTGCATATTTAAATGCTGTACTCGAAAAAAATGAGACACAATCATAGCTTCTAATTTTTTAGCTTGTGGGTAGAATTGACGAAATTAAAACTAGCTAAGAGTGTCATGGTTACGTTGACAAAATTTCATCACAATCTGTCCAGTGGTTATCGAGATGGTATCGGGACAAGAGTAGACCCGCCAGAAAAATTATGTGCACCGTCTTGGAAAATTCGACTCCGTCCCATTATTTGATTATTCCAATATTCGACTGTGTTAGGTCAGGCAGTGCAGGAAAGGAAGATGGCGAATCTGTTCAAGGCGGAGGCGGAGGTTTCCATCTGGTTTGTCGAACAATCGATTAAACGTGTCGGCCTTCAGGTCTTCAAGTTCAGGATGGTACCAAACTGGAACGACAAACAAAACATGGTAGCCAAAACCCGCGCCAGCGGTGTGTCGGTGTGGTAAAATGAGCTAGCTATGCATCACGACGGGTGCCATGAATGGGCAAATCTACAGAGACGAGTGCCTACAGAAGCGTCTGCTGTTTTCCAGCGGTCTCAGAGAGGAGATCTAATAAACCAATGAAAAAGAAACCTTACCGAAATGTTGAAGTTTATTCCCAGAAAGTTTAAAGAAAATCCGATGATTTTTTTCAACCATTTTTGTATGTCTCATTTTTTTTAAGTACAATTCAGTAAGTACAGTACAAGTGTATACAATTTTCTGATTCACAAGGTTTTCTTTTAAGCAATTTCAACTCAGTCATCGGATTTTGAGCTTTAATTTTTAAACATTTGACGAAAAAAGTCGCATCCATTCTCTATAGGGTACGGAACGGCTTAATCAGGGGTGACTGTTTTCATCAGCTGTTAGGAAATAGGACCAAAAGTTCCTACATTTTCCAAATTATTTCAAATTGAGAGCGTTTGAGCCTGCTCATTTTTCCTATCTTCTTAGTTAACTATGGCTATAGCGCACCGGCATTGTAACGTGAAGCCTGCCATCTCTTACATTTGCTCGTTTTTAAACGAAACATCACGTTTGTCGTCACATTAGGCAAAGCGACTGAAACCAATGTTTCGTCCAGGGTTCGACCAGGCCCTACGTTGTGATTTTTACGAGACACGACGACGACAAACGAATAAAACAGACTACTTTGTTGATGATAATTTATTACCACCGAGAGGCAGCGTGCCAGCTCGGTGGGTACAAGACGATAACACAACAAGAACACCACTAAAAACTAAAACACCTGCTCAACTAATCGATTTCCATGAGAGTAAATGAAATAAGAAATACACATTGCCAATCTAAAGATCAATAACAAACTAAAATTGTGGTAATGTACGTTGTTGTTTTTGTACCACATACACATACAGTATTCAAGAACGAACTGGTCGAACTGGTGAACCGGCCTATATCATTTCGCCTTCCCACACATGCACGGAATCACACTCATACAATATTGTTAGGTTATGTGCGGATTACGGAGCTGAAGAAAACGTTTTCATGATAAGAAATAAGCAGAGGGATCAACGTCCGAGTATTGTTTGTTCTAATTATATTCTAATCATCAAATATCCCAGGTGATGCATGAACTGCTTAAAACCCGTCCCGCACTCTATTCAATATTAAAAAAAAAAATACATTTTCGTATACCGTAGAAATGAGCAAAGTTTTATTCAAACCGAAGATGGTCGTTTCATTGTGAAATGTGTCGTAGTTTCGAAAATCGAGCCGAAGGAACAGCAAGTGCGCGAGAACATTTTGCACACGCACCTCGACAACCCACTGCTTTCGCACCGAGCCATCGCAAAGATGTTGAAAATTCACCAGTCTATAGTGTCTCGTATCACAAAACGTTTCGGGGAACGTTTAACTGTCGATCGGAAGAAGGTGAGTGGTAAAAAATGTCTTCCGTACTGTATGAAGGATCACAAGCGAGTAGTTGTTGGACGAATGGTACAAGACGAGTGGTACAAGACGAATGGTGTCAATTTTGTGCCGAAGGAGCTTAATCCCCCAAACACTCCAGAGTTGCGGCCAATTGAAAAATATTGGGCTATAATGAAGCACGAACTTTGTAAGCATCCTAAAGTTGTCACTACAGAACAGGAAATGTTGAAGTCATGGTTGAAAGCGGAAAAAAATGTCAGTTCAAACGTTGTACAAAATCTTATGCGTGGTATTAAGAAGAATGTTCGGGCTTTTGGATTTGAATTTCTTTACACCAGTGAAATAAAAATACTTTAACCAAGATTATACATTGTTTTTTATTCCCTGAATATTTCATGACAATCGGTTGAGAGACATGTTTTTGAGGACGAGTTTAAAGTGATGAAATTTAACTGTGGACATGTTTTATTTGTTTCATCAGTACAATTCCGTTTTCTTCGTTAAAAGAATTAAAAAGTTGCAGTACAAGCAACAATATCTGTGAAAACTTAAAATCCGTAACTCTGCATAACACATAACACAAAACCGATTACAATTATAATGATGCTATATTACACCAATAAAAAAAAATGATTTATTCAGATATATTCGATGGAGATTTGAGATGTTCTCAGAAATTGTTGCCATGATTGCGAGTTACAAGTTCTCTATCCAATATAATTCTGCTGAAAAAAAAAGTTAGATGCAAATGAATGTAAAAAATAATGAATGATAGGAACTACTTCACCTACATGTTGTTTGAAATGCTAGAGAACTGCTCAGTTATAACTCATGAAATCAACTTCTTTACCATTTTGTATATATTTTTGTTCTACTTGGGGTTTCAAATGGTGAGTTGACAACCGGAAAGGGAACCGATTCCCGGTCCTCACAAGTTCATATTTTTGTTAAGATATTCCATTTATTCCAGAAATCGTCCAACCAGACTCTTCGATAAATTGCTATATTTGAATGGTAACTAGAACGGTATAATGGAACCTTTTGAAAACATGTCTTAAAGAATAATCTGTTAATTTTTGAACAAAAATCATATGTCTTTTTACTGAAGTTTTATTTTTGTTATTTAAATGACCTTCTCTGCTTTGCAGCTTTTCCAGAACTATTATGACATTAATAAATTATTTTTTCAGTAGGAAACCAGGGGATGTCAGATACATTTTGTACATGCATATATAATACTCATACGTATAATTTCATATCATCAAGATATGATAGGGATCATTAGATGGGGATAGTGCTAATACCAACTCCCCGGAAATCCTCTTGTTCGATAACTTGCATTTTTGACCAATTGTTCCATCTTGTTGTTGGAATAAATTGTAACGGCTTTAAAGATTTTTCAATTTTTGAACTTTTGATTATTGATTATTGATATACACATTATTTAATCAGTTTCGTGCTCGGGATATGATAGCATATCAACAAGTGCGAATTGCTCTCACCAAATTTGTTCATTGGTCCTATAATACCGTTTTAAACCACCACCATCGGTGGCTACGTTGAAGATCCACTTGGTTCACACTTTGGAAAAGTGAAGTTTTTGTGAAATTCATCGAAAAAGTGGCAAATTAAATAGTGATAGTGAAAGTGTAAATACAACGCGGAGCAATCTCAGCTCATGTATTTACTCACACATACGTCGTCGGGATATTGTGAAACTCTGCTCGATCGATAAGTTGTGTTACAAAGAAAACAATCGGTAGTGTTATCGCTTCCAGTTTATTTTCGAAAACTTGCGATCTAAACAGTGAGTTATAGCTCCGGACTAATGTCCGGTAGCTCTTCTGCGCCCTCAAGGGCTCAGCAGGACAACATGTTAGAAAAAATAAACCTGATTGGATGCTTGGTCCAAATGATTTGGGCCAAGTACAGGTTTTAATTCTTCGCCGCAAACAGAAAAAATGGAAAATAATAACCAACGAAATCAGATTGACCCTCGCCCGACTCGTTTATGGTTGGAATCTCGATTGAGTCAACAATTGGCAAAAAAGAAGCTAGATCACTGAATGCGTCCCGTGAAGGTCGTGGGTCTCGTTATCTCCTTCGTACCGGCTCTACTGACGTTATTGAGAAGCTTACCAAAATGACTGAACTGACAGACAGCACAAAAATTTAGATTGTACCACACCCGACGCTCAATACAGCACAAGAAATTGTGTATTCATGTATTCCACAAATTAGGATGAAAAATTGATCCTAGAGTATTTAGATTCTCAAGGTGTACATACTTTGCGAAGGATCAAGAAACGAGTAAATGGCACTCTGAAAAATACGCCTCTGCTTGTTCTGTCTTTTCATGGCACAATTCTCCCGGACTACGTCTATTTCGGGATATTGCAAATCCAAGTGCGTGTGTCTTACCCTTTCACCGATGATGTGTTTTAATTGTGGCTTCTATGGACACTCGTCAAAATTGTGTCAACAAACCGGTATCTGCCTACGATGCTCAACAACACATGACATACCTGAAGGAGCTATGCATCAATTCATTAAATTGTCTCCACTGCAACGCAGTCGACGAAGTGATGAAGTCACGTGACTGCCCGAAGTTCAAAGAGGAAGAAAAAAATATTAAACTTGAAATCGATCACGGAATATCATTTTCCGAAGCAAGGCGCTTGTGTGCCGAAGAAATCAAAAAGCAGACCTTCACTGGAATTTTTCAACAGCAAATTCAACAAGCGTTGGCCTCTAAAGACCAAATAATAGCCACTTTGCAGAAACAAGTAGACACGTTGACTAGGGAACTTGTTGCTATGAAGAACATGCTAGAAACAAGCAAACTACGTCAGTTATAAGCACAACGAGACCTACGATCAACAGCATCTAATCAACAACCATTATAGCAAGTGGCCTCATCCGTACCGCTGCAAACCGAACGAATATTTCGAATCACCAACCTTTTATCTCTCCGCCAGGCAGCCGACGAGAGCATCGCAAAAGCAACAAACCTAATTATGAAGTCCAGACTCGCAGCAAAAGCAGAAAAAGGCACATGGAGATATCACCCACTGAAGCCACCAACAACCGGGGTAAACGGATTTCTACGAAACATGGTCCAAACAATACATCCACGGACATCGAAATGAACAACGGACCAGGAACCTAATGAAATTATATTTACGACCTTTTATGATGAATACCCCGCTATGAACAAGGACACAAAAACGGAATAACGAATTTTACCACACTGTAATAACGACGATGACAACAGCAACTCTATGAACCCAATACAACGGCTGCAAACAACAGCTGTTACCACACAAAAATATCCTTCGCTAACGTCTGATAAATACGACAGAAAGCATAAACTCAACATCCAACTATCGACTAGCAGAACCCACTGTTCTGTACATTTTGAATCGTCAAGCGCGAGGCCTACCACGTCAACCCTGACCAGAGATGTCCCGGAGCAATCCGAAGAGCCTCTGGCGGCAGTCGGCGTGGTCTGCCCACACCGCCGGGCAAGTATTTCTTCAAATTTTGTATCCAAAAAACAATTCAACGCCGTTTCCTTTCCCACCAATCAAGGCTTCAATGCAATCTACAACCCGAAAGAGAATCGCAGCGTACGGTCCAACAGCATACTTCAACGAGAGAAAGAAAAGCGGGTAGTAACCCTGCCCCTTCCAACCCTGAAAGAGGATGCCCGGAGGGCATTGAAAGAGGCCAGACACGCGCGCCTTGCATGCCACTCATCCTCCTGGAATCCAGTCGAGACGGGTCCTATCCACGGAACAACCCACCAGCTCAGCACTGTTTCACCAACCAACAAAGCAAGATTCCTAACACATATCGATTCACCAAGCGCGAGGCCTACCACTTCGACCCTGACCAGAGATGTCCCGGAGCAATTCGAAGAGCCTCTGACGGCAGTCGGCGTGGTCTGCCCACACCCCGGGCAAGTATTTTTTCAAATTCTGTATTCTGTGTCGTTTCTTTTCCCACCAACCAAGGCTTCAATGCAACCTCCAACCCGATTGCAGCGTAACGCCCACCAATATACTTCGACGAGAGAAAGAAGAGCATGTTGTAACTTTGCCCCTTACAATCCTGGAAGTGGGTGCCCTGAGGGTATTGAACGGAGCCGTACAGGAGCATCTTGCATTCCGTCCATCCTCCTGGAATCCAGTTGAGCCGGATCTCAACAAAGATAAGACAGTCCAGCACAGCACCTCAACATGCCCTGATTCGCCATCCACCTGGGATCAAGCCGAGTCGGACTCCAACCAGAACGGTCACCGTCCGCGTTCATCGTCACAAACCTCAACTGATTCTGAATCCTATATTACCGAAACGCACAAGATCGTTCCGTCATTTGCCATTCAATGGAACATATGCGGGCTTCGCTCTCACTTAAGTGAGCTGCAGATTCTGACATCAAAATACCAGCCTGTCATAGTATGCTTACAGGAAACAAATGCTGACTACCGCAGACTTCAAGTACTTTAGGAAGAGATTATCAATTCCTATTGAGTCAATGTTCTTCACATGGAGGGCAAGGTACTGGAATAGCTATAAAAAACGGCACTTCTTTCCAGAGAATATGGTTTCAAACCAATATCCAAGCCGTCTCCGTTTAACTACACGATCCAATAGCAGTAACGGTTGTTTTGATATTCCTCCCACCTACAGAACGCTGCCAAGCTGCTTGAAGAACTGTTGGAAGAGCTCCCAAACTCCCTTCTTGTTTTGGGCGACCTGAATGCCCATCACTCCGTTTGGGGCGAAAGAAGCGCTCATTCATCATCTGGAGCAAAAAAGAGAGGTGAAGTCATTTTAGAGCTAGTGGTACAACACGACATGGTAACGTTTGCATTAAAAAAAAATGGAATTTTTTCGGATGGTGATAAAAAAAACTAAGACAGATAATTGCTTTTGATATATTTCCCATGGAAGGTAATTATTTAAGCTTACTTGCAAAAAAAATATACATCCTTGCGAGCGGCCCTCCGACAGTAAACTGGAACATTTACCATGGCGAGCGAAAACATGCGTGTAGGCATGTTTTTGAATTCTTTCTTCGTTTTATTTATCAATTCCTCCTCAGTTTTCACGACAAAATAGTTGGAGTAGATCTTAAGCTTCAGGTTGGCCCAGGAATTCTCGATGAGACGCAGCTGGGGGACATTGGGCGGGTTCGCTGACTTGGGTACCACATCGATATTCAGCCGCTCCATCTCCTCCAACGATCGCTTCTAGTAGTGGGCCGACGCCAGATCCGGCCAGAACACCGCGTCTTTGTCCTTATGGTATTTCTTGATGAACGACGCAGCGTCCGGCAGGAATTTCGTACTATAAATTTCCTCGTTAACGGCCAGTCCGGAGTAAAAGAAGAGCGGCTTTGACATCCCCTTCTCGCTGATTGTCAGCCATAGCAGCACCTTTTTGGGGAACTTGGTGTGTGAAATGGACTTCACCTCAGAGCTCACTTCTTTCGTGGGGGAAGTAAAATACGAAGTGCCCTGCCAGTCGTTACCATCCAGGGTGAGATAGGTCTCGTCTTCCATCACCACCGCCACGTCGCGATTCACCCTGAATCGAGTTGACCATCTTATTCAGGCGCTGCTGCTGCGTCATTGCCTGCAGCTCCGAAACCAGTGGATGCGACTTCCGCCTCCTGACATGTATGTTCATGTTCACCAGGTACTTTTTCACTGTTTGGTCGGTTGAACCGACTCCGCCAAGCGCACGCAGCGATGTAGCCACTTTTCCCTCGATCTTCCCCTTCAGCATCCTTTAGAGCTTCTTGTCGCTCAGGGTCGTTGGCCGTCCGGAACCGGGCTTTTTCGATGCACTGATTGTTGATAGTGCCAAGATGATGTAGATTCCGGAACGGGCGTATCTGGCGTCCACAAAGTGCCGCACGATGTCCATTTTCAACGCGGCGGGGTGCCGTTCTTTGAACGCGCACACTTCTGAACGGAGTTGCTTCACTGTTTTTGCCATCACGGTTAGAGTTCGACTGATAGAGCTTTCAAATTTTGTCTGTTTACTCATGCGTTACTATGATTGATGCTGCATGGTTAGTTTTGTCAGTGCGGGTGAAGGTTAACCCATGAAAAATCGGCAATTTTTGTCCATTTTTTTAAATGCAAACGTTAGTCTTGAATACTGGCTGTCATGACCCCCCAACAGAACCCCCCCAGCCCCTAGATTTCTCTCTTTGCAGTACCTCACATGCAGCCAAATCCACCTGGAAGACATTACTCGACAATTCCGGTAGTGATCATCTACCCATCCTGATTGATAATCCCCATAATCAAAACAAACCGAAATGTCGGACTAGATGGATCTTCAAAAAAGCTAATTGGCAACTCTACGAACACCTAACAAGCAGATCCTTACGCCCTAAGTCTATACTATCGGTAGACGAATTCACGGACATCCTCATAATTGCGGCTGAAGCAAGCATCCCCAAAACGTAAGGGAATATAGGATCAAAATCTGTTGTGTGGTAGAATCAGGAAGTAGAGGAAGAAATAAAGGCCAGGCGAAATCGACTTCGAGCTCTTCGTCGCTTAAGAGATGATAGCCAAGAAAAAATCGTTGCTCTAAAATTATTTCAGGAAGCTTGATCACACTGCCGAAAAACCATTTGTGACGCCAAACAAAAAAGCTGGGATGCGTTTGTCGAATATATAAACCCAGATTGCCCAGCATCCCTAGCTTAGAATAACACTAAACCTTCCAACAGGGCACACCAACAATGGATAAGAAGTAGCAAATGCTCTTGCCGATGAGTACCAACATAAATCGTCTGACGCACAATATCCTGAAACATTCTGGAAGAAACACAAAACTGATAAACGCACTAAGTCTGAAACACAACGTCCTAATTTACAGTGGGAAATTGGTACCGTGATCTCAGTTCCAAAATCCGATGCAGACCGCAGTAAGCCCGAAGGTTACAGGCCGATAACACTATTGAGTTGCTTTGGAAAACTATTCGAAAGAATCATTAATCTGCGGCTTTTGACAGAGCTAGAGTCCACTGGTAAATTGGACTCACGACAACACGCTTTCCGTGCCGGTAAAGGTGTAGACTCTCACTTTGCCAAACTGGAAGCTTTTATCAGCCTCCAAAAAGACGAACATGTTGAAATCATATATCTTGACATTTCAAAAGCATATGATACAACATAAAGCTATGTCCATTTAGAATCCCAGTCCAAAAAACATCTGTATCTCGGTAACTAATTGACATACAAATAAGTTTAACACATCAAAACAAAGGTAGTTCACTGTACTTTAAGGAAAAAATATCAATACAAATCATTTCTCTTCGTTTCTAATGAACTTTCTATTCGAACTTTCTTCTTTATTCCTCCCATCAAACGCTGCACACCTCCGGAGTCAACTTCCTTGGCACATTCGTTCCACATTTTGGTCATCTGAGTCGCGTCCCGAGCCGTTTTCCACTTTTTTTAAGCTTCCGTTTCATTATTGCCCAAAATCTCTCGATGGGACGAAACTACGAGCAGTTGGGTGGATTTAAGTTTTTATCGACGAAATCTACGTTATTATCGCGGTACCACTGGATGACTTTCCGGCTGTAGTGGTAACTCGCCAAATCTGGCCAAATCTTCACGGGATCTTTATGGGCTTTAATGAAAGGTAGTACGCAGTTTTTGAGGCATTCTTCCTTGTACAGCTTCGAGACCATCGTCTTATTCATCACGAACACAGCTGCATATCCCTTGTCAAATCATCAGTTTTGTGGCAAATTTGTCCATAAAAGCAAACTTAAACTTCGCAGGAACGTCTCCTCGTGCCATCGTCATGTAGAATTTTTGGCCAGGAAGCTGTCCGAAATTCATTTTGATGTAGGTTTCATCGTCGATGAGCAGGCATCCTTGGTACTTCGTCAAAACTTGCTGGTACAATTTCCGTGCTCAACTTTTGGTGATGAAACTTTGCTTCAACGTTCTGTTTGGTTGCTTGTTGGCTCGATAAGAACGATATCCTGCTCGCAAACGAATTCCTCGAACGGTACTGCGAGCAGCAGCGTATTCTTGTGCGATTTCATTATCTGATAGTGCAGGGTTTGCTCTGACGGTTCTCAACACCTTCTGGTTCAGGTTGCGGTCATATGTTCCACTATGACGCTTACCTTGAGGCACTCGATCCACGCTCTGTCGCTCCCTGAAATGTTTCAGCACATCATACACGGTTGATTTAGCGATTTTCAACGTTTTTGCGATTCTTATTGCGGACCACGTTGGATTATCAACGTGGGTATGCAGATTTTTTTCTCTCCTCTCGGCTTCCATCTGGAATAACTTTTGACTCACTGCACGAAACACCGTGAAATTTATACCACAGAAAGTGGGCGTCTAGGTAAATAGTTAAAAGAATTCTGGCAGCGGTCACTTTTCGTGCCGCTGCAACACAATAAGTGATTCCGGATTCTAACGGGACAAAACTTTACAGACCGGAAATACAGCGCACATTGACAAATTGGAGGATATCAGGGAGAATGATGAACATCCTGTCTATCTTTCTCTGCGATAGATTCTTTCGAGTAGCTGCCAAAAGATTCTTCTCAAGCCTGAGAAGAGCAGATAACGGAGTTCCACAAGGTTCAACTCTATCTGTGACGCTGGTTCTGGTAGCTATGCAACCAATTTTCGACGCCATTCCAGCTGCAACTGAGATCCTACTATATGCAAATGATGTCATCATTCTGGTGAAGGGTAAAAACCATGTCGAGATACGCAAGAAGCTTAGAAAAGCGGTTTCAGCTGCCGTAGCGTGGACCTCTAGTGTAAATTTCACTATTGCTCCAACGAAATCTAAGCTACTACATGCTTGTCATTTAAAGCACCGAAAAAGATAATTAATTTTAACAAGCGCGTAAAATTTTCCCTCGTTTAATTCCAAGCCAAAGGAGGCGTAAACAACGAAATTGTTTGCAATCTTTCATGCGCCATACCAAAATGTTTGCAATCTTTCATACAACAGGCTAGATTCAGGCGTTATCTGGCTTAAATTTACATGAAATATCCCTTTATTTTCTGTCATCTCTAGCATTCCCTTTATGTGCATTAGATAACGCAGAAAATTCAATGTTTCTTTTTATCTGTGTGGTAGAGCTATCAGGATTGATCCAAATCCCACAAACAAGGTGCATAAACATTCTCGGGGTTTTTTTGGACTCCAAGTTCACCTTTCTGAAACACCTTGAGTATGTTAAACAAAGCTGTCGCAAGCGAATGAACATTCTTCGTATACTCGGATATCGCCTTACTACTTCGGATTAGGACTTACTAGCATTAACTTCGATGCTATGAAACAAACTTTTGAGCCAATATACAATTACGTCACTCGTCAGGCATCTGGTGCCTTCCAAACCAGCCCAACTATTTCTATTATGGCTGAGGCTGGTTGGCTCCATTTTCGCCTAGCACTGGTTCAACGCTTAGGTATGTTAGCTGTCCAACTAATTGAGAAAAGCGAAGAAGCAAACGACTACCCAAAGAAACTTCTTCTGGAAACAACTGGATGGTCCTGTCCGAACGTAAGCAGAATTCTCAGATCGACCGATAAAGAATGGTACTCGCTAACACCAATAATAGATAACTACCTAAGGAGCAACATAAAAGCAGGAACGAACCAGAGCATCGTACTACCAAGATTTAAGCAACTTATAACCAGCCGATTTTGTACGCACGAACAAATATATACAGACGGGTCAAATCATAACGACCGAACTGACGCTGGAGTGGTCATGAATGAAGGTAACTACAGTTAGTACGGTTACCGGATTATTAAATATTGCGTATTTTCTGCCGAAGCCTTTGCTATAATGATGGCCGTATCAAAGATGCTCTACGTCGAGGTCGGTCTAAGCACCCCTGGATACAAACTATTGAAAAGAAAATAGAAGGACATAATGTAATCTTCACCTGAATTTCTGGCCACTCTGGTATTGTCGGGAACGAGAAAGCTGATGAGCTAGCCAAACAAGGGCGAAACCAACCGCTTCTGGATATCTCTATACCTGCTCATGACGCTGTACGAGCGATAAAAACTAGAAATTCTTGCATATAATTCTGAAAATGAAAAAGCAGTGATCAATTTTCTAAAAGATTGTAGACTGTTTAATGAAATTTAACAAATAATGCATATAAGTATTATACTAATATAATAAAGACTGGACTCGGAAAAAATGAAACACACAAAAATGATCATTATTCATGATCATGATCATGATCACTAAAAATTCATTTTAAATCGGATACTTCTCAAAATTTCAGGGACTAAGTAACTATATATTAGCTATGTTTGAACATAATTTATTTATTGAATTTTCTCCTCCAAGCTGAATGCTCGTATATTTCTCTTAACACTGCCCATGAGATCTTGGGCGTGGCTTTGTCCATCATCCTTACACAATTTCTCCCAGTTTTTCTTCAAAACTTCAACGGTTTTGAATGTTTTTCCGTTTTTCTTCAACTTCTTCTTCATTATCGCCCAAAACTTTTCGATCGGACGAAGTTCTGGTGTATTTGGCGGGTTTGCTTCCTTCGGGACCACATTAACGCCCTTCGCTTCGTACCATTCCATTACAGGCTTGTCGTAATGGCACGAAGCGAGATCCACCCAGAACAGCGTGGGACCCCGGTGAGAGCGGAGGAAGGGCAGCAAGCGCTTCTGCAAGCATTCCTCTCGATAAATCTGCCCGTTTATGGTGCCGGTTGTAACGAACTGCTTGCTGTACCGCCCGCACTCGCAGATCGCCTGCCACAACAGGTACTTCTTCGCGAATTTGTCCATCTTTCTCTTTCGGAACTTTTCCGGAACCTCCATGCGGGACGTACCGACAAAAAACTCGAGGCCGGGGATTTATTTGGTGTCCGCCTTGATATATGTCTCGTCGTCCATGACGAGACAGCCTGGCTTGACCAGCCACTCATGGTACAGCTTCCGCGCACGCAATTTTGCCACAGTGTTTTGCTTGTCAGTCCGGATTGGCGCCTTCCTGACCTTAAAAAGACGTAGCCCAGCCCGCTTCATGGTCTGCTGGACGAACCACTTCGTCGAATTGACCTTTTTGGCCACGTCTCGGCCGGAAAGGTTCGGGTTATTCTTAAAGTACTGCCTTATCTTCCGCGCCTTCTCTGGGTATTCCGTTTTCGGTTTTCGGCCGCTTCCAGCGCGCCGCTCGATAGTCTTTGTCTCCTGGAACATCTTCACAACGCGGGACACGGTGGATTGGTGGATTCCAAGCTTTTTGCCGATCCATCTGTGCGACTGACCAGGATTATCGATCACCGCGCCCAAGATTTGCTGGCGTAGCTCTTCTTGTTTCGAACGCATCTTGAAAACTACTTGACAAATCGCAATAAAATTTTGCACACATAAACATAACACTCTTAACTAGTACTACCCACGCGATAAAAAGTTACACCCAAAACAAAGTGTCACATTTATTCCGAGTCCATCCTTTATACTAGTTTTGTTATAATTTCTATCAACTAGACATGAATGCCAGTAATAAAGTGGTAAAGTGTCTATAATAAAGTATAATAATAATAATAACATTATTTAATTTATCTAAAAGATCGCACAAAGCCGTGCTTTGAAACTGACGTGTTTTGTTTTTGCTGCGTCGTTTACGCGAAAAAAAAAATCAAAAAATAATTCGTAAATCAACTTGAACAAACAGTGAAATGAAAGAGGGGGCGACCCCGGCTTAGTGGTTAACATCCATACCTCTCACGCCAAAGTACGGTCTTTCATGATAATTGTGGATGCTGCTAATCGAAAGTTATGCAGAAAAAATGCCAAACTATAAGTTTTAAAATGCGTTTTTCTCCAGAAGGGGACAAATGATTTTGCATAGGTCTTGTAGATAGAAGTTTGTACTTTCAGTTCACGTATTCCGTGTTTGCAAATATTTGAAAATAGCGGAGTAAAATATTTTGAAAAAACGTATTTTTTACACTTCAAGTCTAGTATATTTAACCATCAGCCTCTACAACTTTTTTATACAATAACTAGCAAATATTTTGTATCTTCAACATCCCAAGTAACATTTAAAGTTTTATGAATTCGTACAAGCGTGTTATAAAACGATATCCATAAAACCCTGGTCAAGGCATATTTGTCTTGATTGATTCCCTCAAAACCTCATGAAGACTTAAATGAGCCTGTTTGGCCCACCCTGGCAGAAGTTTTGAAGGGTATATTTAAGAGACAATTCTAGATTGGTTTAAAATAAAAAGACTTTATTATAACCGAATTGAAAGCAGTTTGAAAACCATAGGTAAACTACAATAAAAGCAATTTGACATCTATAAAAGCCTCTTTCGTGCCACTTTCACTAGCCGCTTGCCAAAAACACTCAGAACAGTTTTATTCATATTATAATCGTATTCATAAATTTCATTTACTCTCAACAAACTCATTTCGACAAAAATAACTCTGATTGAAGAAAAAAAATAGTCAAATGTCAAATAAAACGTCAGTATTCGCAAAGTGAAATATTTATTTCAGCTTGATTTATCATAACTTATGACTAGTTTCAACCTACAGTGCTCAAATTGTAAGTGCCAAATTAAAATGATTGTGTAAAATGCTTGAAAAGAGCTGAAAAACTAGGTGCGCTTCCGAAATACGTTGTACTTTCTAAAAAAACATATTTGGAAAAATATAAATAAAATATATATATAAAAATATAAATAAAATATATATATAAAATATAAATTCTTCGTTGAAGATAATTTTTTTGCTCAATCACTCTTATTTAAAACTTGCTTTTATTCCACATTGACTGCCGTACAACAATAAGCCGTGTCAAAGAAAATATATCATGATATATGAAAATAATAGGCCTGCATAAAGATTGAAATGAAAATGGCAGCGGCATTAACATTGATTTTTCATGAGCCATTATTGAAAATGCTGATTTGTTTTCATGAAAGCATCAATAAATAAATGATGTTTTGAAATGACATTTACGAAAATAATTTTGAGGCTAAACTGTTTCTTGGCGACGCAAATTTGCTTTATGCAAGACCGTTTAGCTGTCAAACAGCTTATATGGTAACCAAGTTGCTGCCAGAAAAAAAAAATTACAGTTCAAGCTACATCAACATGACTAAGAAGGTTTATCTGAAAGAATACGGGAAAGCAATGCCGTATACGAGGCGAAACATGCCTCAAGATAATTCCATCTGGATGGGAGACTGACTGATGTTGTAGTTCTTTAAACGACCTAAATTGGGTACCTGGCAAATTACTATTCAGAATGCTTAATATTTCGCTTAAACGTGCTTTTTTTTCACTTTTCTTAGTTTGTTGCTATGCCAATCCATCTTTGTTTAATCGTATTATGGCAACATTGCTACAGCATCTCATCATAAACTTTATGTAGTACAAAATGCTACAGTATATGCTTTATGCTCTCATCAGAATCAAAATGGATTAATGATGGTTTTTATAATGATAAAGCGTGCTTATGAAATATTTTTTCATGGCTCTGCTAAAAAAATATGTAGGAGCTTTATTAATAAATTACCGAACGCTTTTATGAAGAGCATAGAGTCCCTCGTCAATTATTTTTTAAAGCTAGACTGTTTTAGACTTCACCTTCATCATTAAAATTTCAATCATATAAATTATCTACAATTATGTAAGAGCATGTATTCCTCTAAATCACAAGAATAAAATGTTAGAATTTTTATTATTAACATGAAAGGACCACCCTATTCACCACCCAAGCCAAAAGATAGATCTCATTTTTTAGATTAAATCTTCCGAAATCAGCATGTGACTAAAGTAAACGGTTTTCAAGTTATCAATTTTTAATCGCGAAATTTTGCCATTCGTACCATAGTGCAAAGGTTAGAGGAACAGACTAGCCTTATTGCGTTAAATAAATAAAATATAAATAATTTTATTATAATACATAACTACTATATTCTTCTATGCATAAATATACATCGGCCATATACTGGGTTGAGAGGGAGCATCAGGGTATCATTCAAGCTAAAATTGGACGATGGAGTGTCGTGACAACCGGCTTGACATTACATTCTTTGACAACATTTTTTTTCTTTTATATTTAGTTTGAGAAATGAGCTACCGGCAAACGAGCCATGTTCATACGAAATGACCCGTCCTAGCCCTGGTCTTTGGAAGTACAAATTTGTTTTACTTATGCTAATATTAGTGTGATCCAAAAATAAACGGTTTAGTTGATTCATTGGACGAGTATGTATGAGTAAAAAAAACATGAAAATTTGAGCAAATCTTATTCAAAGTGTATCGTTTACATCTGTCATGTTTCATAGTTATTCATATAGTAGTTCCAATCATGTCGTCATCAAACCAAGAAGTTGTCCGTGCAAAAAATGCGTGCACTTACCCCCCACCTTTCTACCCGCACAGTGGTCAAAAAGTCGATTTTAACGCTCTCAACTCATAGCTCCCTAAATAGTGGAGCTAGAGCGATGGCGTCTTTGGCAAAGTTGATGGATATGACAAGCTTCATATTTTGACGACATGATTTTCGTGATCAATCCCCCTAAAAGTGAGATAAAAAATCATTTTTTTTAGGATTTTAAGATAGAGAGTTGATGTCTTCAGCAAAATTGTAGAAAAAGTCAATACAAACAACTTTGCTGAAGAGATATAAATCGTATGTTTCACCCAATTGGAGATAGAGAGCGTTTTGTAAGAACTAACCTCCAAAAACACATTTTTCACCGAAACATTTTGTTTTTAATTTTAAGGACAATATAATGTTCTACAAAGTTATTTGCAATATCAAAATACGAAATTTTCTAGAACATACTATACCTGCATTATTTCAGTGGGATGAGTTATTGAACTTTTTCCGGTTTTTTCGCCGTATTTTCGACGGCTGTACCACACTTAGGAGCAGGTAGGAGCAGATAGAGTTGACTGCATCTAATAGTACATTATATGAGCTTTCAAGTGGTGGTTAGTTAGTCCGTCCACGACCGTCTGCTGGGGAGTTATGCTCAAAACAAATATCGATGGTTTTACTATATTTCATGATTCAAACAGTACAAAAATGTGCGTTGTCATGGTAACCACACCTTCAAACTCATTATTTTCAGCTGAGTTTTACATTTTATTTATAGTCAATATTTTTATTCATTATATGTTACTATAATTACACCGATTTTTATTTCAATTATTATTAAACATTTATATTTTCATTGCCGTTTTCAATATGAATCGCTTCTTTTGCTAGCAGCTTCTTATCATCGCCAGACAACGGTTTTTCGTGCTTTATTATTTATTTATTTATTTATTTATTCATTTATTCAAAACATCGAATCCACACATGGTAGATAATCCGAATTCGTAAGTCGTTTCATTTACTGCACGTTCATGCACTTTGTCGGTGTTATTCATTTCGGTTGGTTTGGCTCTGCATATATAACATGATTTAAAGATCATGATTTATCAAGAAAGGCTACGAATTGCGATCTTCTAAACTGGTTTCTAGTATCATCAGATCCATAGATAACAAGCATTCGTGGTTGGCCCAAGAAGCATGAAAAACCGTTGTCTGGCGATGATAAGAAAAAGAAGCCGTTCCAATTGAAAACGGCAATGAAAATATAAATGTTTAATAATAATTGAAATAAAAATTGGTGTAATTATAGTAACATATAATGAAATAAAATATTGACTAAGAATAAAATGTAACATTCAGCGGAAAATAATGAGTTTGAAGGTGTGGTTACCATGACAACGCACATTTTTGTACTGTTTGAATCATGAAATATAGTAAAACCATCGATATTTGTTTTGAGCATAACTCCCCAGCAGACGGTCGTGGACGGACTAACTAACCACCACTTGAAAGCTCATATAATGTACTATTAGAAGCAGTCAACTCTATCTGCTCCTACTTGCTCCTAAGTGTGGTACAGCCGTCGAAAATACGGCGAAAAAAACCGGAAAAAGTTCAATAACTCATCCCACTGAAATAATGCAGGTATAGTATGTTCTAGAAAATTTCGTATTTTGATATTGCAAATAACTTTGTAGAACATTATATTGTCCTTAAAATTAAAAACAAAATGTTTCGGTGAAAAATGTGTTTTTGGAGGTTAGTTCTTACAAAACGCTCTCTATCTCCAATTGGGTGAAACATACGATTTATATTTCTTCAGCAAAGTTGTTTGTATTGACTTTTTCTACAATTTTGCTGAAGACATCAACTCTCTATCTTAAAATCCTAAAAAAAATGAATTTTTATCTCACTTTTAGGGGGATTGATCACGAAAATCATGTCGTCAAAATATGAAGCTTGTCATATCCATCAACTTTGCCAAAGACGCCATCGCTCTAGCTCCACTATTTAGGGAGCTATGAGTTGAGAGCGTTAAAATCGACTTTTTGACCACTGTGCACACCCCCCCCCCAAAAACAACCCAAAACAACCCCTTTTGGACACACCCCCGCCCCACACAAAAAAAAAAAAAAAAAAAAATTTTTTATTTTTAAAAAAAAAAACCACACCCCCCCCCCCCCCCCCCCCCCCCCCCAATACAATAAATAAAATTAATAAAAAAAAAAAAAAAAAAAAAAAAAAAAAAAAAACTTTTTTAAAAAAATTTTTTTTTAAATAAAAAAAAAAAAAAAAAACCCCCCAAAATTTTTAAAAAAAATTTATTTATAAAAAAAAAAAAAAAAAAAACCAATCCAAAAAAAAAAAAAATACATTCTTTTGCGCGAGTGGTTGTTCCGGATTCAACCATTAATTATAAAAGTGACAGTACCTTGTCTACTCGGTTCTTTCACATGGAAGCTAAGTCCGACAGCAATGGGTTCTCCATTCTGTAAGACTTGATCAAGCTTTAATAACCACTGATTGACCTCACCATGCCATTGTATGAAGAGCCAAAACGGGTTTAGAGGGTCGATAGGCACTTAAGGGAACCCTCCCCTGAATTTGACCCAAAAAAACGATTATTTTTTTGGCAATAAATGAAAGCCACATATTTGTAGAATATATGTGTAGAAGGATTTTTTGATACGATGATTGTTCATTGAATGGCAGCGTCTCGAACACACCTGTCTCACGTGCGCTGCGGGGGTTTCTAAAAACTAAAAAGAACGCGTTTTTCTCGAAACCATGTTTTTCAATCTAACATCAAGCCCCGGGCTTGAACTATTAATTCGATTCCCTGCATCAAATAACTGTTTGGAAGGTTATAATTTTTTGTACGGCTTGAACTAAAAATTGGCATTAATAATTAATTATTTATAATTTTTAAACACGGTTGAAATGAAAAAAAGTAGCGAAAAATTAAACTTTTCAGTTCAAATGATCACTATGCAATAAATTTAAGTTTACATTGTGTCTTCGAGCCGTAGAAAAATTATCTTTCAGAAATGATAACTAGATTTGATTTCTGTCCACTACAAGAGGCTGTAGACTTGAATTTGTTGCCCCATGTTTTGCGCGCAGAGACTTACGCCATTTTGAATTTTCATAATTTTTTTATCTCTTTGAAATCTTGAATAATAATCGAATTTAATCGTCAAAACTGCCTTTTTATTCTCCTACAAAAAAATTCAAACTTTGCCTTATTTTTGCCCAAATCCAGGGGAGGGTCCCCTTATACGTATCCACAGGGATATAAAGAATCTTCTTCCAATAAGATTGAACAATTAGTCAAACGAGCGAGCTAACTAAAATGAAGAGGCCCCGATGGGCGGGGAGAAGGACCTGCCCTCTATTCACAAACTGTAAGCAATAAGGAGTTGGCATTACCCCCATCCAGAGTGTTTCCGGGTGCCCTGATGGTACCTCTCATTTCCTTATATTAGCAGTGAATGTTTATATAATAAACAGTAATGTTTTTTATTGGTATAAGAGAAAAGTAGTACGGCATTCGTATCTACTTACTATATATGTTCTTCAATTTGGTGATCCATAAATGACAGAAATGTTGTATAGCCCTGCTCAGTCTTGAAAGACCTTAACATCATGTATGTAAAAACATGTATGTACCCATCTAACAATATACATGAAATATATAAGAATAGTAAAATGCTGAACGAAAATACATATTACAGATAAAATTCTACACCGTAAAGATTTAATACGATTATAAATTATATAAAATGATGATGTGATGAAAATATTACGATGTTTCAATGAAATACTAAATAATATGTGTATATTCATAAAATACAGCAATTTTCCTCTTCAGCTCGTGCGGTGTTTAATGATTGTACCTCTGAAATGGTGAAAATTTACAAAGTCTTTTATTTATTGTCTGACTTTGACATTTGACGATATAATTAAAGAGAATTGATCACCTGGCAGCCCAAAAAATAAGAAAAAAAATGAGGCGTAATAATTTCATATGAATAGTTACAATGTTAGTTAGTTTTTGAAATTTTATATATTTTTGATGAAGAAGGTAAAAGTTTCTTTGAGTAGAATTTGTATATTATCCTTTCTCATATAAACGTGAAAAACGTATCTTTTCAAATACGTAGCGTCTGATAGGTGCGCTTAAACTTAATAGAATTCATAAAGGCGAAGCTGAAAATGTCATGTAAAATAATATAGTCTTCGAGATTGGCAGCACCCTCTCAGAATTCAATGAAACTTTGTGGGTGTGTAGACTCTGTCTTTTCAAGCTACTTTGCATACTTTGTTTTTTCAAAATTTATCTAGACTGCCACTTGAAAAGGGCTTAAGTTTTTTGATCGATTTTTTTTAAATCAATATAAATCCAAAAAGACAAGACTTACAAAAACGTGATGTATGGTCGACTTTTAGGAAATCATCTGAACTTTTATGACTTTTATGAACAAAAATGTAAAAATATTAAAATCGATTCTTACACGCTAAAAAAATATTTAAAAATTTAAAGCCAATTTGCAAAAAATGGCTACCTTAGATTTGAAAGAATTTTTTTCTTAATAAAGGTAATATAATTGTCTAATACTTCGCCATACATTGCAAGATGAGCACTTTTAAGGAAAAAAAGATTTTCAAACAACAACATTTAAAAAGGGTCAAAAACATTCAATTTCCCTTTACATCAGTAAAACAGAACCAAAAATGTACGTTTAAGTAAAAGTAATTCATAACTGTTTGTTCGGATATTCTTATTTTCATGGGCGATTCAAACATGGCTTCGTATAACTTTGAGGGGGCGGAAGGAAGGTCAAGATTTGTTACAGTACGTGTAAAAGGTTTGCGAAAAAATGTGATAGAGGGGGGCTGATAAATCTTAAAAAGGCAGACGTCATATTTGATTAGTCTTTAAATGGATATGCATCTTAGAAAATTTTAATTTGATAAGATTTGATGCATATCTATTTAAATACGATTCAAATATGACGTTATATGAATTTTTGAAAGACTATTTATTTCACTGAAAACTCATGAGTTTTGCTTTGTAAGTGTTTTATTTTATTTAATTTTTATATGTACATTTTCACGTATTAGTAATTAACATAGCTTTATATATTCAATTTATAAATCTTTCATTTACACAGTAAATTTCTTTGAATTATCCTTGGAATCAGAAAACCTCTTAGGGTTTTTTTTGGTGATGAACAGGATCAACCACCTGATTTAATTGTATTATCACTAAAGTTTAAAATAATTAATAATTTGAAAATAAGCCCTTTCCAAATTGTAGCTTTGATTTTTCAAACATTCAAAGACTCTCAAAAATCCAAATTGTCATATTATAATTAAATTTAATTGGCTTTTGTGAGGTTTTAAGACCTCATTATATGACGGGTAAAAATAGGACATGAAAAATTTGTTGTTAGAAAAACTTTTTTTCCTTAGAAGTTCCCATCTTGCAATGTATGGCGAACTTATAGACAATTATATTGCCTTTTTTTTAAAAAAAATTCGTTCAATTCTAAAATAGCCATTATTGGTAATTTTCTTTAAATTTTAAAATATTGTCTTGTAGCGTGTAAGAATCGATATTACAATTTTTTTTCATAAAACTTAAGACAATTTTCTAAAAGTAACCCATACATTACTTTTTTGTAAGTTTTGTCCTTTTTGAGTTATGTTGATATCAAAAATTTGTTGTTAGAAAAACATTTTTTCTTCAAAGTGCTCATCGTGCACTGTATGGTGAACTTTTAGACAACTATATTGTCTTTATTAAGAAAAAATTTCGTCCAATTCTAAGGTAGTAATTTTTTGCAAATTGACTTTAAATTTTAAAATATATATTTTAAGCGTGTAAGAATCGATTTTACAATTTTTAAGTTTTCTTTTTCATAAAAGTTCAGACAATTTTCTAAAAGTCACTCATACATAAGTTTTCTGTAAGTATTTTCCTTTTTGAGCTATGATGACACAAAAAATGTGTTGTTAGAAAAACTTTTTTCTTTAAAAGTGCCCATCTTGCATTGTATGGCGATTTTATAGACAACTTTATTGCCATTATTTAAAAAAATGTCGTCCAATTCTAAGATAGCCATGTTGTGCAAATCGACTTTAAATTTTCAAATATATTTTTTAGCGTATAAGAAGCGACTTTCCAATTTCTACATTTTTTTCATAAAAGTTCAGTCAATTTTCTAAAATTCACCAATACATCACTTTTTTGTTAGTTGCGTTCTTCGTGAGTTATGTTGATTAAAAAAACGATCAAAAAACTTAAGCCCATTTCAAATGGCAGTCTAGATGAATTTTAAAAAAACAAAGTATGCAAAGTTGCTTGAAAAGACCTAGTCTACACACCTACAAAGTTTCAATGGATTCTGAGAGGGTGCTGCCACACACTGGATGAGTTGGCGTGAAATTTGGCTATATATAAAATATCGTGAATGAATTTTCAAATATAAAATGATAATAACAATTCTTGTTGTAATTACATGTCTGCAGATTGTGGTCCTACTGCAAATGGACTTGCGTATCCTGAAAGTGTAGACAATGTATCTATCATAGAAACGAGAAAAACAAAGTAATTTAAAATTATTATAACAATGCTTGGAAATTCCATGGATGATCTGAAATTATATATCGTATATCGTATCGTATCGTTTCCTAGGATCGCAATAATCCTTTATATGGAATCGAATAGGTACAAAAGTGATTTTAATTTATTAACTGTACCATTTGAATTCCATATATTCCTAGGTTAACTATACAAAAAAGTGAGTAGATATATATAGTGTAAAAACTAATTAATGTGAAATAACCACAATGGAACTGACTCTTAGCTTCGGGTCTGACAAAGAATCCCTACTGAGCCCTTACGGCACGTCAAGCCGGTCAGTTTGGCGCAAGGGCCGAGCCAACGGAGTCAATTTTGTGCCAAAAGATTTGAACCACCAAATTCACCGGATGTTCACCCAATTGAAAAATCCTGGGCAATTATGAAGACGGAACTTCGCAAACATCTCAGAACTATTGAAACAGAGCTGGAGTTGAAGAAAATTTGGGTAAATATACACAGAAAAAAATAATGAATCTTAATGGGCGCGTAAAATTTCCCCTCGTTTAATTCCAAGCCAAAGGAGGCGTAAACAACGAAATTGTTTGGAAGCTTTCATCCGCCATACAACAAAGATAGCAATCTGCCATATAACAGGCTGGATTCAGGCGTTATCTGGCTTGAATTGACATGAGATATCCCATTATTTTCTGCCGAATCAAGCATTCCCTTTATGTGCATTACAAAACGCAGAAAATTCAATGTTTCTTTTTATCTGTGTTATAAAAACACTGGGAAAATCGATTGTACAAAATTTAATGGGTGGAATGGAACGGAAGGTGCGCCCAACAAACATCAGTGTTGAATAACCGCTTGTTCAAACAAATTTGGAGAATTTGTTCAGCTTTTTCCTTTAGAAAGCTGAACAAACAGTTATTCAGCATTGATGTTTGTTGGGCGGGCATTCAGGATGGGAGATGAAATTTATTGAAACAAATTTTGTTAATCATAAACTATTAGTAGTTTTTATCTGAAATTTTCAAGAAAATCCGGCAATCCATTTTTTATCGAATCACCATCTATTCAACTAGGACAAGAATCGGATCGGATCATGGGTGCATGGGTATTGCAAATCAACAACGTCCCGGAACAAAATCGAAGCAGTCACATATTTTCGAACCATCTACAAATTAACGAAACTAACTAACGGAATCTTCGTTGATACTGTAACTGAGCATGATGCAATTTTTGGAGTTTTATTTCATTAAAAATCCATTGCAAATTTGTTCGAGATGAAATTTAAGGATAAGTTTATCGATTCATCGTAGCTTTGAATGACAATTAATTTATAAATATAGACTATAGTTTCATATAGTTCAAACAACTATTCCAATAATCATTTATATACTTGTACCATATTTAAGATACAACTATAAAATAAGTTTTTTCAGCAAATGCTTCCTAATAATACGTACATTAAGATCTGCTAACAAGAAAAAGGAAGGAGAACTTTTCCAATCAATCCATTTCGCATACAATGAAACTGGAAATCACTCGACACCACTGCTACATGGCTATGAAAATAACAATTGTCAACCGCATGTTTTGTATCCTTATCCTAATAGAAATCATTTGTGCTAAGCAAAGAAAATGTGTTCAACTAATAGCTTTTTTAGTTTACATTCTCTCGTTTCTTACGTCATTATATAGAGTGGCCCAGGATGGCGTCGGAAAATATGAGATTATAAAACATGAAGGCCTTACCTATGCCGTAGGTAATGAAATAGCCGTAGGAAATGAAGCTGATTGATGCCAAAATGAAGAACACTTTTTGTTTGACTGGACATACATGGTATTCATGTTGGGGATTATTTTCTTCAAATTGGAATCTATTGAGTTTATTCTGTCAATCGAGGGTTCGATTCTAGTGCTGTGAGTGTGAACTTGCTTTTGGAAGGAGATTCTCTTCCCTATATTCGCGGGTTTCGCGTAAGTGTCTCTGCTTACAGGCCCGCCCAAACGTTCCTGATCCTGATCAAATAATTTTCAGTTTATTCCACTGCTATGGAAAGTAACCTAGCTACAATAGATGGTAGTATTACATAATCAAAGGGAAACTAGATAACGTGATTGTGAAGTGATTTGACTAACGAAACATTCCATTAATAACCTAGATTGAGCCGAACTCGAAATGATAGGCCTCATTATTTTTTTAATAAAGTTTGCACAGCCTCGCCCGCCTGCCACCAATTTATTCTAGCGGAAAATCCACTTCTTCTCGATAATCGTTTAGAATTGTGAGGGAGTGCTTTGGTTCTTGATGATGAACCTTTCAATATTTTCATACAAATGGAGTTACACCTCTTGCATCGTAGCAGACGTACAGTTTGAAGCGACGTTAACTCAATAAAGCAATAAAGCTTTTTCATATGCTACACGAAATACTTCTAATTGTACCCTTACGTGAAAATTCTGGTTATTGCATCCTTAAGTCAAATTTTCAGGTGTACTTTATTTTTATAAATGAAAAAGAATTAGAATGTGATATTTTACGATATTCTATGTAATTTAATGTTAATAACTCATACTTATGCATCGGATTATGTGATATACGTGGTATTTTTTTCGATGTAACTTGTGGCAAACTCAAACGCTGTTAAAAGCAAATGTCAACAAAAACAGAATCTGCTTATGAAATTGCAATCATGAACCTCAAAATAGGAAATTTAATTCGTTTATTCGCTAATATTGTATCCCATATAATTATTATTGCTTCGCCCAACCGTTGACTAATAATTAGAATAAAATACCTCCAATACTAACTTTCCCCGACTATGTTTATAAGTTTGACAACCATGCGACAGAGCACAGAATATATCTCATAGAGTAAAATATTTTGGAGATTTTATTTTTTTTTTCACAGGAAAAGGTCATTACAATGTTTGAAAGTAATTTTTTTCCAAAAGCATGCAGGCTTAGAAAATATCATGTAAATTTAAATCTTCTTGGATGCACATAAAAGGAGCGGCCCGTAACACAGAAATTTGTGTCTGTTCTTAAATTTACAAGACACTTAAACTCAAAATGATAGCTTACATGTCATGACGTAAAAATAAGTTGAGAAACACAAAATGCTACTTTACAAAGCCGCTACTACATAATAATGCAAAAACAAATGCTTCGTGATGACCGTTTCGATCTCAAGGACCTTGTTCTAGTTACCGTCAGAACAATTAAAAATTCGGTAATCAAATTTAATATAACAAAAAGTTCTTCAAGGTCATGCATTGTAGTGGTAAAAATTGGCTCAACCTAATCTAATCTAATCTGTAGGATTCATTTTGCTTTGTTTTTAATTTCCAATTGCGAGGTGTCCTCCTTAATTCATCTCCAAAATAAGAATATTTAAATTGAATTAGTGCAATTAGTCCTGGTCGTAGGCCATCGCCAAAAATATTTTAAGGAAACTAAAGAACTTGCATACATATTTGAGACAGCACATTTAAATGGATACTCACAACAAGCAATACAAAATACAAGCAATAAAAAAACTAAAAAACAATACAAGAAATCACTCAAATCACATAAAAAAACTAAAAAACTATACAAGAAATCACTCACCACATTACCACAAATACAACCTCAACTTAAAAGAATAGCAATGACATATAACACCCTCACTAAACAATTACGACCCATCCTTCGGAACTTTGGTTTTGAAATAGTTTTCACTCTTAAAAATAATCAACTTAAAACTCTCTTAGGCTCTGCTAAAGACCCTCTTGACAATCTTAAAAAATCCGGGATCTACAAAATAACTTGTGATCATTGTGGAAAAAATTAGGACAAACCAAACATACTCTAAAAACTCGCTTAAAAGAACATATCGCAGAAGTCACTAAGGCAAACAAAGACACGGTCAAAGGAATCATACACAATTTCAAATCAAAAGTAGCTGAACACATTTTCAACGAAAAACATTTCATAAACTTGAACAACATTTAAATGTTAAGACATATTACAAACCCTTGGAAACTTAATCTAGCAGAAAGCGTAGACATTCACAATCAAAATTCCAAAAAATTACTTTACAAAGATTAAGGAAACGGGTATTCGTGGCTGTTTAAATTTATACCTTCATTCCAAAAACAGCACACCACACAATGCAATAACAACAAACTACCTTACTATATTGATATTCATAGCTGTTTTTTCAAAACCTTTTTACCTACAAAACATACCTACACAACACACGACACAATAACAATTGACAACCTACCTTTCAAGGTAGGAATTTATAGTTTTTAAGATACCTAAACACAAAACAAGTTCACATAGTATCTCTTAGGTAAAATGAACGAAAACACCACACACATTTTAGGTACACAAAAATATAAATAAATACTAGACCAGTCTTTCAGTCGAGCACTCGACACTGAAGAAGTCTGTAAGTCGCAGACGAAATAGGCCTATCTGTCAAAAGGTAAGCTATCTGCAGTGGAATTTAACGGTATTTGCTCGCGTTTACTAGTGATAGTTAAAAAAAGTGTTTCAGTTTTTTTTTTGACGTAGACTACGTCTTACGGCAAGCATAGGGTGTCAATTGAAAATCTAAAACTAAGCGACCGTCACGAAATATCGTTATAAATTAAACGCTTATAACTTCATAAATGCTCGATAGATTTTCAAGATGTTTATATCAATCGGTTGGATCAATTTTCCCGCGTATCAATTCAACTATCAAAAAGTATCCGTTAACAATTTTAAACTAATGAAAATAACGAAAATGAAAGGTGATGTTTTATTATTTTGGTTTGCAGGCTAAATTTACTAAATGCACAGTACTTTCCTATCACAGATTTCAAATGTGAGCAAGGGAGGTCTCATATGCAGCAGAGAACGATATAAAACGTGCACACCTTCGCTAATTTTCTCATTCGTATTGCAGTACTGGAGCTATGCGGAGCAATGAACCAGTATTGATTGGCAGCTGGCGGTGGCAAGTACCCTAGAGGGTGCGCTAGTGACCACTCATTGCTCAGATAGCTTATTGCTCTGCATGCTATTGCTAGCAAGCCGTTGGCTAGGCAACCGTTACTAGACAGCCATTAGTTATGCAGTGGTGTGCAAGGCAGTCAGTTGCCAGCCGGTGGGCGCAGCCACGTGGAAGCGAAATAAGGTGCTTGTGTGTGTGATCTTGTCGGTAGCCATCTTTTGATAGGGCGCAACGTGCAACGGCTGAAATAACCGGCCTCTTCAAAAGACCGAGAAGGTTTAAATTCAAATGCGGAAAGTTTTAAATCCGTCCATTTCAGGACGACTAATTCAATTTTGAGAGAGTTTGATTGATTGGAATAAATGTAACATTACTTCCCAAGTTCTTGCTAATTGGCAGCGCTGGCTAAAAAAAATTAATTACTGCCATTTTATTTACGCAAGTATTTAAAATTTTACAAATAAAAGATGAATATATTTTGTGTACATATTGATTTATTGGTGCTGGAAAATTTAAAAGAGTGTTCCGTTCCGGTATTCCGGTAAGTATCAAGAAACTCCCTATCACCGACAACGTTTTGATTCTCGAACATGATACTCCAAAGTAACATTCCCTGCTCATTCCAATTAATACTGCTATGAATAGTTATTCTGTTGTGTTAACGATTCGCGTTGGATAGTATTTTACTGCAAGGAAGAAATAAGTTTTAAGAAACTGTGAAAGTGACAATAAGTGCAATGCCTAATGGTTTTGATGCCAACCGTATGCGCAAATTTCGGAAGCGCGTTAAGATCGAACATACGGAAAATCCCCCGAAACGACCATGTACCAATGCCGAACGAGGTCGTGGTTATTGGGCGAAACTGAAAGCAGCCAGAGCGGTGCCAACTACTGGTTGAGACGCTGGAGAAGGGCCTTTAAATCGAGGCCGTATCATAATTTAAACCTTTCTAAAGAGTGTACAATAGCATTTTCTATTTTCATAGAATGTACTAACATACCTACTTACTTACTTAGGCTAACCCAACTGCCCATTATAACAGTACATGCGTTGCAACACAGTTTGAAATAAACATATAATTTTCTGCGTTATCTAATGCATATAATGGGAATGCTAGATTTGACACAAATTCATGGATTATTTCATATAAATGTAATCCTGATATCGCTCAAATCGGGTCTGTTTTATGAAAGAATGCAAAAAATTTCTATGTTTACGCTTGTTTTGGCTTGCAATTGAACAAGGGGGAATTTCACGCGTCTATTAAAATTCATTATTTTTTTGTGAATGTTTCGCTACGAAACTAACGCAACTAATAAAACAGTTTAACGTTGTCTACGTCAACCGGTCGTATGTTAAACACAACCCCACTTATTTTTAGAAAAAGTGATCAAGTGAAGTGTTAATTTAACTTTTCCTAAGTTTTCTGTTTTAAGGATGCTAGAAGTTATAGCCATGTGCAGATTGATGAATGTCATAAGCAAATTAACTCGTGCTAAGCTGCGTTTTTATTTTGCAAGTATGCATCTTTAATTTGCAAGCACTACAATAACGTGCAATGAAATTCAATCTGTTAAATATTTTATTTAACGGTGAGCACTTGTTTTAAAATTGATCACGGAAGAGAACAAATTTTAACTTGTACCTTGTCGTGACGCGTGCAACCGACTGCGTTCAAAATAGGTATGAAGTCGTTATAAAAACCAAACACAACGATCATGTAAATTTCAGGCTTTCAAATCTCAGTATTTAGTCTAGTGGGTATGTTATAACGCATTACGGACTTAGATTTGAGGTTTTCAAATATATTCTAGAATGTAGCATCCGGAACGTGATTTTGAATGTAAAAGTATTTATTATTTTGGGATTCATGTTAGGATTTAACAATAAATTAAATAAAACATACAATTGAGTCATATTTATCATTGAGTCTTTAAAAATTTAAGTGCAACAAGGATTACTCGTAATATTCATCATTTTTAAGAGTGTATGACAGAGAAAACAAATTGAATTTTGTAGCAAATAAACCCTTAGTAAGAAACCAGCGTGGAAGGCTGAATGTCACTCAAATAAATAAATTGAAAAGCGAACTAGCTCGCTCTACCTTTGTTTTTTTTATTTTGTGGACTTCAAATGGTATGTTGCCTACCTCGAATGCGGGTGCGACCGACCTCCAGTCCTTGAAATTTACTACCTCACGCCTCCACGAGTCATATGATCACAAAAGACAGCCAGCTGGAACATGGAGACGCTGTTAGCGTACACAGTTAAAATTATTTAGTAATTTTCAATCTATTTTCATGCATATAAGAGAAACATGTAAATAACTTCAAAATCACATGAGGATTCAAATTTACACGACTTGGAAACTACTTTTTGTAATATTTGCTAAATTGAATTTTACATTAACTGATTCAAATGACTTCTTTTTTTCATTTTTCACGTTAGACAAGGAGAGAGGAAAGATGAGTGAAAATTTATTTGCTTCTTACCCCAATTAATCCAAACATACAACATCAAGTGAGAGGTAGAATCGTTATGAATAAAAAACGCCAAGTTTGAAATCAATTATGGTTCATCCCTTCAAACGCTTTCATGGAGCTGCGGACCACCAACATATTTTTTCAACATTGAAGGCAAATGCTGGTTAGTTTAATTCAAAATTGCATTATATTTACATTCACATTCTGTTCATGCATTAGAAATAATGGAAGCACTTTAAAACTCAGTTAATAAATCTAACAATGACAGATTCTTGTTGCTGGGTAAAATCGGATAATAGACAATTGCTCGCGAGGAAAAGCACAATGATTTCTTGGACGGCAATTCAGTCTGCTCAATTCAATCAATTCAATGACACGATAGTTGTTATTTCGTTAACTATTTATTACGTAACCAGGTGTAAACATCAGATTTGAGGTTCAGAAACTGTAGTTACAAATAAATCTTCTCTTGTGTCCTCTGCTAATGGCTGAAGAATGACAGCTATGCACGGGATCGTGTAAATTGGTATGATAATGCATTGGAAAACGAGTGCACCGTGATTTATTATTTTTGCAACGTGTACGAATGTATGAACCAATGGAATAAGACGTATTTTTCATTGTTTATCAATGCTCTGGTTTTGTGCACGGTTTTCAATTAAAAATTAAAGAACTCAATACATTGGTTTATTTTTACCATGCAAAAATTTTACATCGCATGTAATTTTGATTATGTTTTGCTGGGTAGACAGGTTAATGTTCTCAATTTGACAATAGCGAAGTGAGTGGGTGCGACTGAAAAACGTATACCTGTACATCGTATTGTATATTTTCTGTTCTCATTTGAATAATAATTTCAGTACGCACGGAATCATCTTTGCATTCCAAAACCATTTATCTTAAGAGTATAGAGCAACATGACAAGCATCAATTTGTTTTTTAGCATTTCAGCATAATATTTATGTACATTGAATTTGCGCTTCTGAACTTCATCTGTTATATTTTGAAAAGACTGGCATGTGGTTATAAGCAGTATAGGATTATATTTAAATGTTTTGTTTAATGGTTTTATTATTAGATAAGCCATTTACTTCAAAAACCATCAAACTGAGCTGCTCGATCACTTGATCAATTGTTATCTCTTAAATACATTACTAATTAATTATGTTTTTATTGCGTACAGTGCGCCAAATTTAAATTTTAATGTTTTGAAATAAGAAATATCTTCTCAACATCATGAAAGCCCTACGCTCAATTTCAAACTACTTCTATTCAATTTCATAACCTGCCGAGCTCTATCAAAGCAAATACAGACACTTTTGCCAAACCCCGCAGTGGGATGTTTGGTAAAAGTGTCTGTGTTTGCTTCGAAATACTGCCAAAATAAAGCCCTACGCTCAATTTCAAACTCAATTTCTCAAACCCAATTTCAATTTCCGATACTTTTTCTTCACATCTTTGGTTCTAGTAGATATAGCTGTTCACTACTGAGATTCTATGATGTTGAGAAGATATTTTCAATTTCAAAACATTATAATCTTTTAAATGTTAATAGAACAGTATGAAGAGATAATTTGAAAACATGTCCTCCAGAATAGTATTTTGCTTTTCAAAAAGAAAACAAACTTTTATTGACATTTTAGCTTTGATATTTGGAATGATCTATTCTGTTTTCAGATTTCCAGGACAAAATATTAGGAAATTAATACAAACCTTATTTTTAATTTCAGTATCAAACCTAATCCTACAGAAGCTGCAACAGCTGAATTCTTTTGATGAATGAGGGACCGGCTATGTAACGGATGTTTACTCTATCATCGTGTACTGTCTTGCTAATATTATTCTTATATCGAATTTTATTATTTTATTGCGTCATTTTATTATTCTTATATTAATTATATTATTATATAATTGATGATAGGATATGATATGATATTGTTGCATTCAAATTAATTTCATTAAATTCACTATATTACCTAACAGATTTACTACAAATAATTATTGGGATGCAAGGAACCGGAACAACACATCGAATTCTTAGGTTTACTATTCTTTAAATACTTTATCTTCATATCATCCATAGAATTCCCAAGTTTATAAAAAATAATTTTAAACTCATTTTTTTTCCCGTAGATTGTCTGGACCTGAAAGTACCATAATACGTAATTCCTTCTACAATTGCAGCAAGACAAAAATCTGAAGACATGTAACTACAAATGGAATTGTTATTATTTATCATTATGCTATCCATTCACTATACTATTTATCATTGTAATCTCCATTCACTATTTATATAAAACTATATGACATTGAATATATATTGGGAAGGAAGAGAGCATCAGGGTATCACAGAAGCTGGAATTGGACAACTGAGTGGTATGACAACCTGCGTCTAAAAGAGAACAAACAGTATCATTTTCTTTATCCTACCGATTCGATTGTGATGCTGTGAATTCTACTCCAACAGTTTCAGCAAGAGTTCTTCTTAACAAACCATTATGTGGAAAGTTTGATAACTGTTGCGAAATGTGTTATTCGATTTGTTGGATCTTATTGTTGAAAGAAGACTCTTATATGCCCGCGGGTTTTGCGTTAGTAGCTTACGGGTCCGGCCCACCATTTTTAGCCCGTCATACAGCGTTACTGTCAATACAAACCGATTACTCAATTTGATCTCGCTATTAAGTGGAGCCGATATGCCGGCGCCGACGGCCTTCGGCTCAAACCTGTTTAGTATTGAAAATAAAATTTCCAACGGCATCTTCACTGTTGGTTTAAATCGGTCTTACTCAGCTCTAAAGCGTTATTTATAATTACATTGTTTCACCTATGAAAAAAAAACATACCTACACTGTAAGCACGGCATCAACAGCATTCTTACTGTAAGTATACATCGGTCCATTTGGCTCTCAAGCGTTATTAAAAATCACTTTGGCCTGTTGGTTAAATCTGTTTACAAAAAGTAGTTTGAGAGATGTTTGTTTTCTTTTTACAGTACACCACTATTGACGGATTCGACGCCAACTGACCGATCGACCAAACTGCATGGTCGTTTATTGAAATGAATGCTTATGGTGTCGCAGAGTGATCATTCTCCACTGATCGGAAGAAATATTCTCGAGTAAGTTTTGAAAATGTCGTAAGTGTATTTACAAAAAAAAAATTCAAACTATTTCAACTCGAAAACTGTAAATTGAATGAAAAAACTGTTAGGAAAAAAATTGTAAGGAACAAATAGAGGTTAATGGCAAAAAAAATCAGTAATAAATAAATAATAAACCAAAGATTAGAAAAAAAAATTCTTAATGCATATCATATTTTTTTCATTAAATTTTTACCACAAAAACACAACATCTGTACGTGCATTTTCACGACTTAAGATGGATAGAAAAGTTTTTTAACAAAAAAGTTTCGGAAGAAGCTATTTTGGATGCATTTTCTAAACATTGATTATTTTCAGGAAAGCACATATATTTGATGGCAAATTATGGTTTCTGAGCCATTTTTAAACTGAAAAGGTTCACCGAATTAACTTTCTAAGCATTACTTTCTTCGAGATATTTCAAATTTATTTTTTTTAAACTAAAAAAATATTTGTGTTTCGCCCTATTCAAGACTGACCCGCAATTCTCTATCATCAACAACTGGTGTTCGGAGTTGTACGTGGAATTGCCTACAATTTACTATTGAACATCAAGATCGGACAAATTGTTTGAAAGTTACCGTAAGAATATTGAATGTTGAAATAATACATAAACAGTGTTAACAATTCAACCTTTTTCTAATATGTTAAAAATCCTGAAATTCATTGTGTATGGTCGTGTTGAATTGTGTTGAATTAAATAGACTTTTGATAAAATAAAATGAAAGTTATGCATAAACAGTATCAATACTGCAACTTTTTTTTAATATATAAAATATCCGTTTATTCATTGTACAGGACCGGTTTAAGTGTTGGAGGGCTGGAGAGTTCGTTCCAAAGGTAAATAAAAAACCAAAATCTCAAAAATTTAAAATTATTTTACTCTTTATTTATTTAAAAACATAATTACTTTTACTTTATATTTATTTAAAAACAAGTTTAGATTTAAAAACATAATGAATGCTCGACGTATCATCATTTGAAAACAGTTTATCTATTATTTTATCCTCTGAAATGGGAACTTAAGAGTAATATTTTTGTGCACCATTAATCATCTTTTTCATTTGAAAGATATTGCTCCACTCTGTTATAGGATGTCCTAGAAAGTCTAAGGGCAATTTTGATGCGCCACCGTTGCTTTATGATGACGTTTAATTAGTTGATCATTACAGTGTATCATTGTTTACATTTCATTCTATAACTCTGTGCCAGTGCATTTAATTTTCTTGAGAATGCGATGTATTTCCCCGGAAAAGCGCAAACAAATGGTGCATTTTTCCCAATTTTCGCTGAGTTAGTAGCTGAAATGGAAGATTTGAATATCGGAGCAGTCCGTTACGTGATTCGAAAGTATGGTGAGGAGTCTTCCTTTCAGGAAAGAAAAAAAATGGATTTAAACCGGGCCCTGTGAACCATAATCTGGACTGGAAAATCACGGAAGCTTTCACTCTTAAAAAGGGTACTTCCATTCGAGATATGGCCAAAAAGCTGGAAACTTCGAAGAGTAACGTCGACTGAGCCACGAAATAGACTTAGGACATTCAAGAAGCAGAAAAAGCCAAAAACGAAGTGAAAAACAAGCAGCATCTGTCAAACCAAGGGCCAGTACATACGATAAACTGATCCATACGATCCATGGACACGGTAGCCTGGTACAAAGCCAACGGAGTTGAATTCGTACCCAAGGAAATTAGTCCTCCAAAAGTTTGAAAAAAGTTTCAAAAATCATGAACTAACATTCTGTGCTAAAGCTAATGATCAGTGTTAGATAAAAAGTCGGCTCTTTGGCGTACGATTAAATGGATCTTGGAAATGTCACGCTGAACTGTAGAAAAATATTGTAGAGAACATAAAAGTGTAATAAAAACTCAATTTACTCAAATACGAAGCTCGTATTGTTATTTACAAATCGTGCTTAGACTAGTTGGGACACTCTACAGGGTGCGGCAGAAAATAATGCGAAAATGTTCAAACTTGAGTATTGGGTTAATTCGTGTAGCTAGTGACTAATTTCTGTCGAAAATGTATTTGTTTATGTTTACTTTCAAGTGCGGCATCCAAACATTCTATTTGTTTTATTGCAAATTCGTCAAAATTTTCGCGAAAGAAGTGATCACCAGTTTGTTGCTCGCCCAGAAGAAGCCGAAAGAGATGGCAAGGTGGTAGGGTGCCATTTGGCAACAGTTTACCGCATAAAAAAGTCCCTGCAGGATGATCCTAAGCAGCGGAAGCCGGGAAGCGAACGCCGTACGTGATCAAATCGGTCCGTGCAAAAATTGCTCGCAACACGGTGCGTTCCATAAGAAAACTTGCAAAGGAAGCCAATATTTCGGAGAGATCCATGCGGAGAATCATCAAAGAAGACCTGCATGCATCTTCCAGAGCCAGAGTAAAACGCCACTTGATTACAGACCGGCTCAAGGAACTACGAGTGACTCGTTCCAAGAGATTTCTTTCCTTGTTGAAGAAGGAAAAAATGATAATCCTGTTCTCCGACGAAAAGCTTATCAGCATCGATGCTGTGGCCAACAGCCGCACGGACCGGTTCATTTCACCGCAGAAAATGGAGAACGTTCCGGAAAAAGTAAAATTCAAATTTCAAACCAAACATCCGGCTGGTGTCATGATGTTTGGCTTGGTGGCGTCCAACGGTTGTTTTCATTGATGCTGGAGTTAAAATCAATACCGAAGTGTATATCGGTGTTTTAAAGGACCAAGTGCTTCCCTGGGTGAAGGCCAACTTCTCCGAGGACCAAAACGTTGTCCTACAGCAGGATGGAGCGCCGTGTCATACGTCCAATCGAACCCAACAATGGTTGAACGATAACATGAAGTTTTGGCCGAAGGATTTGTGGCCAAGCAGTCCAGATCTTAATCCGTTGGATTATTCGATTTGGGCATATGTTGAAGCACGAGCCTGCAAAACATCACACCCTAGTGTGAAAACCCTGAAGTCAACCATAACACGTACATGGCAGTCAATGTCGGAGGACTACGTCCGAAAGGCATGCTCTGGCTTCCGGCGTCGGCTCGAGGATGTTATTAATAAAAATGGAGGACACATTGAATAAATTTGTTTAAAAGGACTTTACTATATAAAGATAACTGCACTCGAAAATGTTAATATTATTGCTTGAATTAGTTCAAAATGGGATTTGAAAGAAATAGAACAAATTTTCGCATTATTTTCTGCCACACCCTGTACTTCTGACTTTAGATTTAACGTATAGATCATGAGAAAAATCGATTTTGGCTCAGATTATATACCAGTTTTCACTTGCAACGAGTATAAATATTGTGTAGCCTGTTGGGAACTGAAATGCATGACTCAGGAAACTTTAACATTAACAAAACCTTGTACTATTTGAGTGCACTATCGTAGGTTTTTTTGAATTTCCGCTTGAACGATACACTAGTTTTTAATTTCTTCCACCTATGGGCGTCCATTATGACAGTTTGTTTATTGTTCTTTTTCAAGAGTATGTGCTCTTATTTAAAATCAAATGGTTCAAAGAGCGTTTTATTGCAGAATTTCCAAGACACATTCATCTTAAAGAAGAATGCCATAAAACATTTTCAAGGCTTTTATCAGGTTTTAAGATAGTTGCGAAAAAATGTCTTGAGAGGGGGATTAAGTATCCTATAAAATTAATAATAAGGTGAATCACACTTATAAATGATGTAGTTTTATGGAGGTTTTTTCAGGTGTTCTTTAATCACTCTTAAGAACTGTTTATCAATTAAAACCACCTTAACTTGGAAAATGCCCAGATAAATCCAAATGAACTCCATAATGCTTTGATAAAACTACCATAAAACATGAATAAAACCAATTTGCATTTGAATTGTTACTTGGGAAGTTTTGACATTGATAGTAGCTTTCTTCTTAGTTCATACGAGTGTTCTCGACTTGTAGTGGTATTTATTTGATAGAGGAATTTCCTGCCAATGAACCTATTGAATTATTCTTGTTTTATGCCATTGTCATGCAAAATAGTAACGGAGTGCTTATGAATGCATTTTACCCGGTGATACGTTTTGTTATGAAGGTTCTTCTGTTTATAAACACGCGCAGAACCATCCCTTATTCTTCCGGTCTTTTTCTAAGCTCTCCACCGATTGCTTGTCGATCAGCCTAATTTGGAAGACGTCTGCATTGAGTTATCTCAAATTATAATAATCCATCCAATATATCACAAAACATTGCAATTTGTTAAGCGGATTGGAGATAATGAAATCAATTTGGATAAGACCAAGTCTCTCCCGGTTGGTATTAAACCGATGAGTATGGATATCAATAGAAACATAAAGTTGCCAACAGGCACGAAATGCACGGACTCTTATTTTTACGAAATTCCTCAATTGCAATTTTTAATGGATTAGTAAAAAATTGTTCATCAGAATCTTCAACTTGATTGATACAGTTATTAGTTACAGTAGTGCAATAGATTGTAGGATACAGTAGTAAAAATTGAAAGTTACGAAAAAAGAGTTTGGTTCGAGCATCGGCTGTGAAAGGTTGTGTCGATGCTTTATTACGCACTATTTTCCTATGGGGCATGGCGCGTTTCGTATTGTTTCGGTTATCTAAAATTCGGTGAAACGAGTGATCGAGTGAGCACAGTAAGAAAACAACAAAGTGCCTCTCAAGCGTTAATAAAATTAACCAAAACCACCATCACATTTTGGGTTTGGAACATGCTCAATCACCAATTAACGGAAAACCACCATCACACTTTGTGAGTGGCTTCAATAGCATCCTTATTATTAGTTTAACTCGGATCAAATCGGATTTCCAGCATTATAAAAAATCACCAAAACCACCATTACACTGTGTGTGTATTGGGGCCCTTATTACTGGTATAAATCAGTTCAAATAAAAAATCGTTACTGATATTTAAATATTTTACTAAACGAAGCGTGCATTCAGCTTATCGTTTACCAAAACGAACCCTTCTGCCACTCAATCTTGTTATCCAACATCCCAGTGATTTCTCGTGCAAGTGCGGCGGTGGTCTCGGCTTCCAATAAAACGTCCAAATAAACGTTAACGCATTCCTACCCTTTTCTTATTTGACTTGCTATCGGGCGAGGCCAGTGCCGGTATTGCCTTAGTTTGGGATCACCAGTTTTACACATTGAGCATGTTTGCATCATCTGTTGATCCTCTGTGTAATAACAGCTGAACTGGCAGTAACGGAGTAACAACCTCGGGCGGTCAATCATGCTCATTATCCTGCTCATGCTAATAAAAACGGATAAATTCTTTGAATAGGATAAGACAACTGCAACTTCTCGCTCTGACTAGCTTGCCGTCTTGCTTTCTCATACGCTGAATCAAACTGTAAGATATGATCAACCTATATTCTTCATCCTTTAGAGAAACTAAAGGAACCCTAAAACGGGGTAAGCGGGGTAACATTGATTGGTTTGGCCCATATCATGACATGTCATAATAATGTAAGCCTAGTGATCGGATGAGACGATCTCAGGCAGAATTCTCTTAACCTTTCCAGGATTATACCTTTTCTCTAGCCGAAGGCCTGGAGACCTTAAACGTATCAGAACGGGAATTGTTCAGGAAAACCTGGAATGATCTCTCCAACAGATAGTTTTTGATGATCTTAACAAGATAGATCGGGAAGTTGTATAGATGCAGCTTAAACACCAGAGCATCGTGCCAGACAGTGTCGGACGCCTTTTTGACGTCCAATAATACCATGGCAGATGTCTTTCCAACGGACCTGTTCCCTCTGAGGATGTTAGTTACTCGCGTCAGTTTGTGGATGGTAGAGTGACCTATTCTGAACTTAAATTGTTTCTGACGGAAGATATTATTCTTGTTTGCGAATTCTAGTAAACGGCTGAGGATCAGTTTTTTAACATCTTCGAGATGGAAGACAAAATGCTGATGAGGCAATAGCTTTTAGCGCTGGTAGGATCTTTTCCAGGCTTACAAATAGGGATAACTTTGAAAATGATAAGATATTATCTTATATATGCGTTATTTTCAAAAGTTTAGAGGCGTTTAGTCCTACATGAAAATGCCTAATGCTAATAGAATTTCCTTGCTCATCTGTTAGATGACGAGCCTGACTCTGAACTGGCAGAAGAGGGAATATATTTCAGTTTTCCAGCAGGTGATTTACGGAAGCGATGACGCATCCGTTCACAGAAAGTAACTGAAAAGAAGCTCCAAATAAGTAGCAGATTGACCACCGCAAATTTAACATATAAATGCAACAGATTGACCACCGGAAAATTAGGTCAAAGGTGATTAAATGGCCTCCAACCCTGCTCTAAATAGGATCCAAATGTAGGTGCGGATTTAACTCTAAGCTGCACTGTAAAATAAATCTGTGGTTTGCTTTCAAATACAGGCAAATGTCATGAAAATAATAATGGCATTCGAGGAAACTAAGGCATCCCTTCCCAAGCCCAATTCATGGAGTGTTGAAAAAAGTAAAATCAAAATCCTCCCGCTTTTCGTAGTACCGAATACACGCAGGGCTTTCCATCTCCTCCGGGGACAAACAAAACCCCTGTTGTCCCATTTTTAAGAACAGATACTCCTTCTTCATCTATGCTGTTCCCATTTGACGAAGAAAGGTAAAAGGTATCTTCAAGTACCTCGAAATTTTTGACAATCTTAAAAGCACTGTTCTGGTAATCCTACCTAACATTTAAACCTTTTTTAAGCAATTGACAATAAAGTGGCCTCTCCTTGTAACATTCATTTTCTTCGGTGGATAATTTTCCAAAAGAGATCGGAGTTTTGATCACTATTCTGCGGTAGAATTATCGAAATCTTATTTCTAAATAGGAATCTTTCAATTTTTAGCTCACAATACCGATTGTGAGGCATTTGTTTTTTTTCTGACACATGGATCTTATCCAAAATCGATCTTCTATTTCATGATTTCAATATTATTTGTCTGGATCGTAAGGACTCGCGTGGAGGAGGACTACTTTTGGGAATCAGAAAGTGCCTTCTGAAGATTGAATGTTCCTCATATTCCTGGTATTGAAGTTGAAGTTGGAGCCTCTGTTAACCGTTTCGGGCTGGAAAGTTTCTTGACTTCCCTAGACATAGAGTCTCATTGTCACACAAAATACAAATTCATGCATTGGTGTTGGTAAAGAAACTTCTCAATTAATTACTGTGGAAATGCTTCTCGAAAACTAAGTTTAGCGCAGGTGAAATCTCGTTGAAAAATGCGTCAAAGCCAGTTAGAAGAAAACACGCTGAAGGTCTTCTTCAAATAATAAGAGCACATCCGTTTCTTATAGGTGGCTTTGAAAGCCCTTGTTATGAAGTTTTAATAGCTCCTTGAAAAGTTAAATCGTTTGTTATCAAATTTCAAAGAATTGTCTTCTGATGATAGCAGTTCTGACAAGCGGTGGTAAGAATCTGTTAATCAAAAACCCCTTAGGCAAACTTTGAAGATGGCGCGCTATTTGCGAACAGCGTGTTCTTATTTCAAATCCTCCCCGTACCAAACCTAACCAGTATGTACCCCTATTTGTATGATGGCACACCGGGGAACGGCATACGAGCGAATGGTCAGAGGTGATTTGCTGCAAAGCGTATCCGGCATCGACGTTGTTATACACTGAGAGAGCACTCTTCTATGTACCGACCAAGCAAGCGTACACTGAGGACACAAGGGAGAAAAAAACATTTCCAGCTGTAGGTATGTATGCTATGCCCGCAGCCGTTTCCACTGATTAAAAAATGTGAAAAGAAATCATAAATTGTGATTTTTTCTCTTTCTCGTTTCTCATTGCCTTCTCGCACGGCTATACTGAGCTTTGATTCGTCGACAGAATGTCAGCAATGTAGGGCGGGACGATATAATAATCGTTTCAGATTCCATGCAGACTTTTTCCTTGCCTTTCGCGCCCGCAGTGAGTGCAGTTGCTTCAGAGGAAGGGAACCAAACACATGAATTGCAGAGTAAGTGACGCGGAAAAAATGATAGGGAAATATACTCGATTCGTGAGGCGATAATAATGAAGGAAAGAGCCGTTTTTTCACCCTTCGGGAATTATGAGCACTGAGCGTGGGACGGTTTCAATAGGAATAATTAAGAAACGTGCAAATCGCTCTAATTCATGCGCCCATACCATCAATCAGTGCCATTTTCTTTTCTGGTAATGATTTATGCTCTGCTCCAATAAGAGAGGGGTTCTTTTTGTTGTTGGAATAAAGAACGCGTCTGGTTACTTGGTAAAGAAGAAACAGTAGAAGGTACACAATTAGATATCCTCAATCGTGATTATCGAGCAAATAATGTGTCATTTTGGGTTTGGAACATGCTCATTAAAAAATTACACTTCTATTTTATTAAGTTATCGTACATAACTTATTTGTTATAGGATAACTAATGAAATATTACTTTATTCACCATATCACCCAAAAGCGTAGATGCTGAAAATCATCACTACTGATAATTAAGCTGTTCATTGGGATTTTCATTTATTATCGTACAGATTGGTTCGAGTCTGAGACCCGATTTTATTGAAAATTTGTGTCCACGCATAGAGTTTATGGATATATGAACGAAACAAATCAGGGTTGCAATTTTTCTCAGATAATCTCAATTGAAGTTTTCCGATTTTCCTGGACATCACTTATTTAAATATAAGTGATAATATAGGAACATAGTTGGTTAAATTATTACGATAGTTTTATGTTGCTTCATTTCCATACCAAACCTCAAACATTATTGTTTGCTTGAAGGTACATTCCTCAGGTAAATAATTTGATTTATAAATGTTGTCCAAATTAGGTAGACAATTGATTTAAAAGCAAAGTTAAAAATAAATTCGCATACAAAAGTGTTGGTTTGGCGATTGTGAAAAGATTTCGAGGAAGAAAAATAATCATTGATATTAATAATTGAGATCCTGCTGAAGCCTTGGGTTGGTCGATTTAAGAACCCCCTGCTTCCCCCAGTTCAGATACTGGATGTGCGCCAACTAGGCTCAGTATCGACCAATAAGGGCGAAAAAAAGTTCACACCGTCAAACTCGTTTCGCGTGACCTTCTCTGGCTCAGCCCTCCCTCAATACGTCGAGTTGGGAAAACTTCGACTACTAGTGCGGTTGTTTGTACCTCGGGTCATGATCTGCCAAAAATGCAAGCAGATGAGACATACGACCTCCCATTGCGGCAATAAGGCACGCTGCTCCAACTGCGGGGAGAAACATGAGGATGGCGCCTGCGCAGACAGTACACCAAAATGCGCTTTCCGTAAAGGAACTCCTCCTCATGCTCTCTCGTCGTGCCCGGCGTACAAACAACGCGGGGAGAAATTAGAACGCTCGCTAAAACAGCGTTACAGGCAATCTTTCGCCCGCCACCCAATGCCAATACAAATCCCTTTGCTCCTCTGTCGGATGACGAGTCTGACTTTGATTTGGCTGAAGAGGGAACATCAGTCAGTTTTCCGGAAGGTGCTTCAAGGAAGCGAAGACGCGTCCGCCCACGGAAAGTTGCTGAAAAGAAGCCCGAGACCAGCTTGCCAATTTCAAAAAAAAGGTGGAAAAAATGAAAAAACAATTCCTCCTGGTTTCCGTAGTACTAACTACACCCAGGACTTTCCATCTCTCCCGGGGACATCCAAAACCCCTGAAGTCCCTATTTTAAGAACAGAGGCCCCCTCCTCAAGTGGGCTATTCTCATTTGATGACATTGTCGAAGGTATCTTCAAGTACTTCGAAATTTCTGACCCTCTTAAAAGCATTGTTTTGGCAATGCTTCCAACAGTGAAGACTTTTTTGAAGCAATTAACAATTAAGTGGCCCCTCCTTGCAGCAACCATCTCATTCGATGGATAATTTTCCAAATGAGGTCGGGGTTTGATCACTGTTCTACAGTGGAATTGTCAAAGTTTGATTCCTAAATTGGAATCATTCAAATTTTTAGCTCACAATACCGGTTGTGATGCATTCGCTCTTTGTGAAACATGGCTCTCTTCCGAAATCAATCTTCCGTTTCATGATTTCAATATAATTCGTCTTGATCGTGAGGATTCACGTGGAGGAGGAGTACTTTTGGGGATCAAAAGTGCTACTCCTTCTATAGAGTGAATTTTCCTCAAACTCCAGGTATTGAAGTTGTGGCATGTCAGGCTGTTATTAAAAATAAAAGCCTTTGCATTGCTTCTGTCTATATTCCTCCTAGAGCCTCGATTAACCGAAAACAACTTCCAGATATTTGTTCGGTCCTTCCTTCTCCACGGTTGATCATGGGAGATTTTAACTCTCACGGTACAGGCACGGTACCTCTGTGACAACTTCAATATGACAGTTCTTAACAATGGTCCATCCTTAGTTGGCAGTAGATTAAACCTCACACTTTGTTCGAATACATTATCGCTGGATTGCACATGGAATGTGATTCAAGATCCCCACGGTAGTGATCACTTGCTCATACAAATTTTGATTGCCACCGGGTTCAATCCGTCGGAATCCATCAACGTCGCGTATGATCTTACCCGTTACATCGATTGAACAAAGTTCAGGACAGCAGTAGATGAAGCCGTAACGACGGTAGAAGAGCTTCCACCGCTGGAGGAATATAACTTTCTCTCCGACCTGATCTTAAACAGCGCGCTTTAAACTCAAACTCGACCAGTTCCAGGGACGTCATTTCGTAGGAAACCTCCTTCTCCATGGTGGGATCAGCAATGCACCGAGGTTTACCGTAAAAAGTCCGACGCGTTTAAAGTTTTCCGTAGACGTGGAACACCTGAGCACTTCGAAGTACACACGGCTCTTGAACGTGAACTTAAGAGCCTCATCAAGGCCTAGAAACGCGGATACTGGCGAAAATTCGTGGACGGGCTATCGCGCGAGACGTCGATGAGTACTCTTTGGAATACGGCGCGAAGATTGCGTAACTGAACTACGTAAAATGAGAGCGAGGAGTACTCGGACCAATGGATCCTCAAGTTCGCGCGAAAAGTTTGTCCAGATTCGGTGGCGGCACGGATGATTCCTCGCGAAACCGAAAATTCGATTGATGAGATCAGCAAACCCTTTTCAATGGTAGAGTTCTCTCTCGCACTCCTTTCGTGTGGCAATACGGCTCCAGGAGCTGATAGGATCAAGTTCAACTTGCTTAAGAACCTCTCAGACGTCGCTAAGAGGCGCATGTTGAACTTGTTCAATCAGTTTCTGGAACTGAACATTGTACCGGATGATTGGAGAAGGGTGAGAGTTATAGCCATTCAAAAACCTGGTAAGCCCGCGTCCGACCACAACTCCTATCGACCCATCGCGATGTTATCTTGTATTCGAAAGTTGTTGGAGAAAATGATCCTCTTCCGCCTGGACAAATTCAGATACCCAATATGGTTTCCGTAGGGGTAAGGGAACGAACGACTGTCTTGCGTTACTTTCCACAGATATTCAGCTAGCTTTTGCTAAAAAAGAGCAAATGGCTTCTGTATTCTTGGATATCAAGGGGGCTTTTGATTCAGTATCTGTTTAAATTCTTTCAGATAAACTCCACGCTTGTGGCTTTTTACCATTAATGAATAATTTTTTGTACAATTTGCTGTCAGAGAAACATATGAGCTTTTCTCATGGAACCTCTACAGCTTCCCGATTTAGCTACATGGGTCTCCCCCAGGGCTCATGTTTAAGCCCTCTTTTGTATAATGTGTATGTCAAAGACATTGACGGTTGTCTAGGTGACAACTGTACGTTGAGACAACTTGAAGATGACGGCGTAGTGTCTGTCACGGGACCCAATGGGGTTGATCTGCAAGGACCCTTACAGGATACCTTAGACAATTTGTCTACGTGGGCTCTCGAGCTAGGTATCGAATTCTCTACGGAGAAAACTGAGTTGGTAGTTTTTTCTAGGAAGCATAACCCAGCACAACCGAAGCTTGAAATTTGGGGTAAGCCGATAATTCATTCTATGTCATTTAAATATCTTGGGGTCTGGTTCGATTCAAAGTGCACCTGGAGATCCCATATTGAGTATCTGAAGCGAAAGTGCCAGCAAAGGGTCAATTTTCTCTGCACAATTACCGGGACCTGGTGGGAAGCACATCCGCAAGATCTTCTAACGTTGTATCGGACAACGATTTTGTCGGTTATAGAATACGGTAGTTTTTGTTGTCAGTCAGCGGCTCGGTCACACATCATCAAACTGGAACGTATTCAATATCGGTGTCTTCGTATCGCGTTAGGTTGCATGCACTCGACTCATACCATGAGTCTTGAAGTGCTGGCTGGCATGTTGCCACTCTCGGATCGGTTTACAGAGTTATCTCTCCGGCTCCTCACCAGGTGTGAAGTTATGAACCCCCAAGTGATCGATAATTTTGAGAAGCTCCTTGAGTTGAATCCTCAAACCCGCTTCATGGCCTTGTACCATTTGTACATAACACAGGATGTCAGCCCTTCGCCGAACATTTCCAATCGTGTTTGCATCGCTGATTTCGACAATTCGATTCATTTTGATTTATCCCGTATTCCCAGAGGATCATGGTCCTATGATTGCTCCGGTAATATTTGCTGCAAAGTTTGGCCAAGTTGATTCCACTAAATCGTTCTTCACTGACGGATCTTTGATAGAGGAGTCAGCAGGCTTTGGTATATTTAATGAAATTTATAGCGCCAATCGTAAACTTCAAGCTCCTTGTTCCGTATATGTCGCTGAACTAGCGGCAATACACTTTACGCTAGAAATTGTTACCGCATTATCACCAGATCAGTACTTCATTTTCACGGATAGTCTCAGTTCTATAGAGGCTATTCGCTCATTGAGGCCGGTAAAGCACTCCTCGTATTTTCTCATGAAAATACAGGAGCTTCTAAGTGCTTTATCTTCGCGTTATTTTATCATCACCTCTGTATGGGTCCCATCTCATTGTTCAATTCCGGGCAGTGATAAAGCGGACTCGCTTGCAAAGGTGGGCGCTATGGAAGGCGATATTTGTGATCGACAAATCGCCTTCATCGAATTTTTTCCTATTTTTCGTCAACAGTCACTCGTCAGCTGGCAGCATAAATGGAGTAAAGGAGATTTGGGGCGATGGCAACATTCTATCATCCCAAAGGTGTCGAAGAAATCTTGGTTTAGGGGGATGGATGTGGGTCGAGACTTCATTCGTGTCATGTCTCGCCTCATGTCCAATCATTATTCTTTGAACGCTCATTTATACCGGGTTGGGCTGAGCGACAGCAATCTCTGTGAGTGTGGACAGGCTATTAACCTCGAGACGGCCGCGAGTTATCGGTTTTATCCCCCTAACTTTAGTTTTAAGATAAATGATGTAAAAAAATATAAAATTTGGCTCTGTAAAGTTGATTCGATTGAGCCTACACAAATAAATGATTAATAAAATAAAAAAATAAAAAAAAACTTTATTCGTTCTAGATTGACTAAAGACAGGTTAACCTTTTTTTTTTCAGCCGGAAAGGAATCATTAGGAAAAAATATTCAACAGCTTGCTGAGATTAGGGCTCATTAAATCTTAGTTCATGAATAAACATAACCGATGATAGTTCATTATGTGTTTCTCCTTCTATTCTTTATTTAAAATTGATGCTATTAGAATTTATAATTGATACAAATAACTCAGATATTACAAGTGAAATTACATTTTGGAAACTAAAAATGTCGAAATGATTTTTCCATTAATGCCTTTCTTGCTAGAAAGAGGATCGCCATGTTTTGAAACTTGTATTAATTTATTATTGAATTATTTTACTTCTAGCTGAAACGGCTTTATGTATGGCTAACTATGTACGATTAGATGGTTGACATGATAGTGTTCTATTTAAGCTGGTGTTTTAGCGTGTCAATATTGGTAGCGAAAATAAAATTGTTTGCATTATAATGTAAGACGGCAGATCACTAAATATGGTTAACAGCTGCAAGAACGACGCTTGCAATATGAGGTGAAGGTTTACTGTCTACTAATAAACCTCAAACATTTTATTCTATTCAAAATCGTTCGATGAGCCCAAGGATAAACAAGGTTTAACATGCAATTTCAGTGTCCGCTGAATATTTTTATCAATTTTTTACTTTCTGCACTTCTTATTTTTCCCATTGATCTTTTATATCCTAGCATATTAAAAAAAAACAACAACAATGGGGGAGGTACCTCCTCTAAGCATCTTGCTATGAGCTACCAGGTGGTTACACACCAATTTTTTTAAATTGAGTCTGTATTGAGTTATCTCAAATTATAATATGCTGCCACCTGTATCACAAAACATTGTTATTGGTTGAGTGGATTGGAGATAATGAAAACATGGCTCTCAAGCGATAATATGAATTACCTTGTTTTCCTAATGAAAAACCACAATCACACTTTGTGAGTGGCCCCAATAGCATATTTACTGTTGGTTTAAATCGATCCAAATCGGCTTTTTAGCATTATTAAAAATTACCCAACGGAAAACGTGAGTAAAGTCCCGATAACATCCTTTTTGTTGGTATAGTTCGGTTCAAATCGAAGATCGGTACTAATATTTGAATATTTCACTAGACAGCTTATCGTACATCCTAGTAAATTCTCGTGGAAGTACAGATGAATCCTTGGCTTCCAATAAAGCGAGTATTATGTCAACATACTTCTACATTTTCCTTATATAACCTGCTTTCGGGCGGGGCCGGCGTCGGGCATGCCTTAGTTTGGGATCAGTTCACGTGACTAGTACTTACTAGTACTGGGCTTCGTGGTCATATGTTTAGCGGTGTCACCCGTCGTTCAGTCGATTGCCATGAAGTGAGGGTTAAATTTCCCGCTTCAGTCGGTGGAACTTTTCGCAAAAGTTAGGTGAAGAGAGGGTCTTTCACTATGACGAGCAGACTGGTTGCTCGATTACGTGCCGTAAGCAAGGCATCGTGATCTATTACCGAAACGCCACAGGAATGAATTTTGATTTCGAAGAGTACCGACTAGCTGTATCGGACCTTAGCTATGACGTTATTGTCCTGTGCAAAACGTGGCTCGATTTCCAAACGCTATCCAGCCAGGTTTTCAGTCCTGACTATGAAGTTTTTCGTTGCGATCGAAATTCCAACAACAGCCAAAAAAATAACTGGTGGAGGTGGTCTTGTTGCTGTCCACTGCGGATTGGAGTTGAGGGCCATCGAGAATCATGGAGCAGTGTGGAGAAGGTTTGGACAGCTATCAATCTAGGTGATCGCACACTATTTCTTTGCTCCCTGTATGTTGCGCCTGATCGAGTTCTGGATTATGATCTCATAGATACTCACCGCCAGTCTCTTTACTCAGTTATCGAGAGTGCGACTCCAGTTATTGAGATATTCGTTTTCAGCTACTTCAATATTGATGCTGAATGGCATTTTTTCGCAACATCCCACGGTAAGGGACCTTGCGATGCAATTGGTGGTACATTAAAACGAATGGCAAGATATGCAAGCCTTGCTGTACAACATGAACACCCGATCAAAAGTGCATTAGAGTTATTCGAATGGGCGAACCAAAAAGTGATGATTGTTTAACAAAAATGTCGCGTTTTGTTATGTATCACATGAAGAGTATGAACAGGGGGTAGCAGAATGGAATAAAATTTACCGACAGACTAAAACGATTGCAGGCACACAAAAGTACCACTCATTCGTTCCAATTTCAGAAAACGAAGTTTTTGTAAAACTGTTTTCGAATGACGAAGAAGGCAGGATCTACAATATATATAAAAGCAATCAATAGTTTATATAATGTTTATGTAATATTATCAATGACCGAGACTAATAAATGGTATAGTATAAATATAAATCCAACCATAATTCATTATTTTTGGTTTTATAACTTTAAGTGAAGCTTTTTCAATCGACGAGCTGTTAAGAGTAAGTAAGAGGCACATACATGTGTTTTAAAAAGGCTAAAAACACAAGAGAAACAATCGTTAGCTATTGTTGTTTTAATATCACGAGTAATTTGCGAAAAGGGCGTATTTTTTGAGGTTTTGAAATTTTATTGAAAGAAAATCAGAAATATCTTGAAAAAACGGTTGCGTTTACGTGGTTTATCATCACAATCATTATTGTTTGTAATAATCTCCAAAAACCATATTGTAACATCAAAATTTATTTATAAGAATGAATAACCAAAATTTGAAATATACACCAAAGTTTGCTATTTGAAAACTTTTTTATTATAAGAGCGTCCATCCTAGAGTTTTTTTAAAACGTGCCTTTTTTCCTCAAATTTCCATACAACAAATTAAAAAATATTAAAAATATGTTTTTTTAGATATTTTATTTTTAGTAATTATTTTTGATTTTTCTTGATGAAAAAAAAATTTTTTTTTCTGTGTATATTTTTTTAAGAAAGGTTTTTTAGTTCCCTACAATTCCCTTATATAAAGTTTTTCTCTAAATGTAATGGTTTTTGAACTACGATTTTTCAAGTAAAATGTTGGAAAAAAACACATACGCCCATCTCAAAAGTTACTCTTGAACCCAAATTATCTTAACACCAGTGGAATTTTTTTTTCCAACGTACCGAACTCATGTGCCAAGTTTCATCCAAATCAATGATGATCGGGTATGATTTTTGGGATTTCCGGCACATTCTGGATGGAATCCTCTAAAAAAAAGGAAAAAAAAAAAAAAAAAAAACCAAGAAAAAATAAAACCAAAAATTTAAAAATTGGAACAATTCCCAATTGATTGGAAGCTGTTTCATGGCGGAATGTGAGCTGTATCAAAGTTTATTTGCAAACTATATTGGGCACGCAAATGATAATAACCTTTACAATAAAGTTTTAAAAAAGTTTATGCATGTTTGAACGTATTTCAGATATTTCCATTCGGCCATCATGCGCAGAAGTTCCTCTTCAAAATCTTGTTGACCATACGGTAGAGCGTCTCTTCATGACACGGAATAAATATATTGAACCGTACATTCATGAACAGGGAAATTCTATGTGTTATTTTAAAATGGGGATTGGATGGTTCAAGCAACCACTCACGGTATAAAATGACATTTTTTGAAGAAGTTGGCGATGATGTTATATCATGTAATGACTCGCATATTTTTGATTTGCCTCATTCCTTTGCGTATATATTTCAACGCAGTCTCCGGCGAACGACAAGAAGTTTGGAGCAACAACAGTCCATCATCCATCAATTTGTGCCGCCCCATC